>SFZH01000289.1:0-64715 GCA_021234535.1 Stichopus chloronotus | reverse complement strand
TTTTCGATTCATTGATAGTTATCTTGTGTTCTAAATTGCATGGTTATCGTTGGTAGTTAGTAATAACAGACTGTAGAAAATAAGGTAAAGTTTTATAATACGACCCAACCCTTACCACCCATTCAGGGAAGATAAAAATGCTATTCCAAAAATGTATTTATTTTTGCAACGTATCTACGTGATATACTCCCATTAATTGGATTTGGTGATTCAGACATAACCAAAAATATTTGTCTGGCATTACTTGTTGACTAATTAGCAGTTACCTTCTAGCGTGATTAAGGTAAAGTCTCGTTTTTAACAGAGCGAATTTCACATAACATTGTGTACAATGCCAGGTTGGACAAATCTAAAGGGTGAGCTCCGATGCGCAGCGCGTGTTTCGAGTAGGATAGCCTTGAAAAGATTTAGTAGCTATTTCAGTAGGCTCTCACTTACTCTTTCTAACATAAACCAAGGTAGCCTATAGACTACTATATATATTTTTTGAAGGAACGTACGTCAAACCCAATAAACAATTACATATCAGATATAACATAAATTCCTCTCATACAAATCTTCTACCTTTATCAAACTGTTAGGAAATGTCATAGCAGTCTCTGCCATGTTGGAACGTTTTTGAAAGCATAATACATATTTGAACACACTTTAAAAACTAAGTTAGTCTGAGAGTAATAAAACTAATATTCATAAATACTTTACAAACTTTTGTATCATTGTCCCTTTATTAATATGTTACACAATTATCATCCGCAAAATGATTCCTCTTTTTTTTTCAGTTCGCCTTCATCATTGTGTTTATTGTTTGTTATTAAAGGGTTATACTTTACAACGTTATCTGAAAATAAAAGAGAATTAAAATAATATGTTTTTATCTCTTTTTATAATTGATTCCGCACTCATCTATCTTTCTCTGTGATTTGCACCTCACACATCCATACAGTGTAAACATTGTCTTGTTCATTGTCATTATTCCTCAAAGTTATTCATACCTCCTACACTAACTTCTATCACTAAATGCACTTTACAACAATAATGCTCCATTTCACGTCCTTTATCAAATCTCACTTCGTTCTCCCCCGCCCCATTCAAAATAACTAACTCCACCCTACATATGATCAGATTAATTTCAGGGTTGTTTTGTACGCAGTCATATCCAGTGTGGATGGTGGCGTAACCACATTTCGTATTCGTTTTGTATGATCATTCAATAGATACCTGACCACATGTTATCATCATCATCTGTATTAAAAGGATCATGTCTAGATTCATCTCGAAATGACTCGGTGTTAAAATACCTTAGATGATTTGTCCCTCTTCTTTTTGAAAAGTGTTTGTTGAAAGCAGGTGTGCGCGCGAAGTCCCATGTCATTCATCACAAAGGTCTTGGACCCAGGTATTAAGACAACAAATTAGAACCCAAATCCAAAGGCAATCTCTTTCACGTCCAAAATAGATAATGAGAAGACACCCCTTTGTTCCCATGTTATCCTGATCATCCATAGGTGTGTTTGGTGTTAAACGGCTGAAACAATAGGTCTTAGAACGAGTTAAGGAACCACATGCCAGAGTCCCTTAGAATTGCCACCAGCTTGTTGTAACAAAGAGGTCCCGTTTGCTTGTTTTTATCTCTCCCTGAACCTGGTCAGCCTTGTTTTAAACTCCATCATGTATTGTCTTCTTACGTTACTCTCCCGTTCGTATACCTCAGAATTTGAAATAATTTTTTGTTACCATCACCTCATTGCTACATTAACAATATTATCATTACAGCGACGGAAAAGTGATACTTATCTTAAAGGAGATAATAAAGGAGCTAAATCATATCTCTTTAAACTCTTTAAGCTGGTCGCGTTATCCTTAATGCGGAATTGAGATCTTAATAGCAAAGATACTGTCTCCCCGGTGTACAAAGACGAATAGCAGAACGAAAAACTACACTTAGATAAGAAGGTCCTAAGCAGAAAGTATTGAATTATACTAGGAAAAAACTCGATGAGTAAGGACCCTCCTCAACTGTCAGATGTCTGACATTGGAACGACTGGACGCCAGCACAACAGAGGACAATGTACTGTTCTAGGGAGTTAAGGGAGAGTTGAAATTAAATTCTCAAATGACTGGTAAGAAGTTGAGCCAAGCGCGGTAACGGAATTACCAAGCCATCTCACAGTACACAATAATGTCCACAAGCTACTTTACTTCATAAACTGTCCTAAGGAGTTAAGGGAGAGTTTGAATTAGCTCAAAAGGACTGGTAAGAAGTTGAGCCAAGCATGACAACAGGCATTGGCACGTCGGGCAGAAAACAATGTGACTTTTTAACGTCAACGGTAGCGATTCGAAACGATTACTTTGATTGCTGCTAGGGTAGTCGACAAAGCATATCAGGAGTCACATTGAGCAGCGCCTTCAAAAAAAAAAAGGAAAATAAATGAAAAGAGAATATCATTCCCACAAATCCAAAAACCCAACTTGTTAAAGTCCGAACTAAGCAGATTTTCACCGACAACAAACCTCTCCTTATAAATGTACACTGCTTTGTCTTGTTTTCTTTTCTAAAATGGAAACATTGAACTTGCGCAAAGTAGGCTTGTTTCTACAAGTTGACAAAACCGCCCAGTTGACAGAAAACCGTTTTGTTTATATGTTGAAGTCCCACACATATTACTTATGGATAGTTACTTGATACCTCTCTCCAAATTTGAACACGTTGTTTGGTCAAAGGTCGTTAATGTTTACCTCCAGAGTTCTGTCTAACATTGATAAGGTTTGACCAAACAAAGTCTGAGCATTTTCGAAGTGGGATAATGTCATGAAACAAATACCGGTACTCATCAATACATTAATATCATATGTCGGACGTTATCAGTAGTGAATCAATGTGGTTGACCGTCGTGGGCCGTTTGGGTTTCATTAAGAATGTTTCCTTTAAATGCATATTGCACGTTGGACTGCAGCTGTACTAGAAAGGAAAGAACGAGATAAATTTCCAAATTTTATGCGTAAACCTTACAGAATTAGTATAGGTATTACAGGCAATATGTGTACAATATATCGTTTGTGGGCAAAGTACCGGTCCAGCTTGTAGACACTTTTACATACAGACGTAAATTGCTACGGGGATTTGTTTTGACCTTTATTGATGTTTGTAACAAGGCACCTTTTTTTATATTTTCAGCTTAATTGCATTAGCTTAACATGTGCTGAACTCTGAAAATGGCATTGCATCAGAAATAGGTGTAGCGTTGCCTAAACTATTAAATATTTTGAATCCAAACACCCGTCCGTCGGTTCTGCATCATCCAGTGACTATAGTTTGGAACTATAAGTGACATTGATATTATTGGCTCAGAATGCCTATATGTTTTTCACCCACCCACCATGGATCAATCACAATTGAAATGTGGGGAGAACATGTTTGACTCACTGATAGGTTTGAATGATAAACCTGCCACGGCAAGCGTCTAAGCACTGCTCTTTTTGATGGCTTTTGGTTCATTGGACAGGTTCAATAGGTTTTCCCATTGGGTATGACGTAACGTCCATTAACGTGACCAGAAGAAAAACCCAGAAAGCTCTGAGGTATTGCAGAATTGTGAGCTATGGAATGAAAGATTTCTGTATCTTCGAGTGGTATTGCAAGGGAAAAAACTGGTCAGGTATTGCATATTTTGAGACATACAATAAATTTGCTGATTGATTCATTCAATTCCTTCATTTTCCCTAAAGTTATTGAATAGGCGGCTACAAACAGCTGAAATATACGTTGACCAAAATATTTTATTTTAGTTAAATACCATTTAAATTTGAGAATTATTTCGAAAAGTGTGATGCACGCTTATGAAATCTTTGAATTTTAATATTATTTCTATTTTACTGAGAGACTTTGGTTCCACAGATGTATCTGTCAAGTCCATGCCTTTACAAATAATCTTGAATGGAGAGTATTTCCTGCTGCTGTTACACGTACCTTAACTCACCACCTTAAGTCCCCTCCCACCACCACCCTCACCCCCGAAAGAACAAACTAAGGACTGTACTGAGGACAATATTGTTTTGAAATGAAAAACAGCTAAACTTGTTTAGATTTTTTATAGTGAAATGCATTAATCGTAAAACTAGCTAACGCCATTCCACCAGCGAGTGCACTATGACTAAGCATCTGATATATGATGTCACACATGCTACCAACACATATAAGTAAACCTTGCCTGACTTCATAAAACATCTTCTTAAGTACTAACGCTGTTCATGATATGGTGACCACAGAATTCTCATCGTGACTGTATACTGGCCTTGTATTATGATATGTAGTTGTACACGGTTGACCAGAGTATAGTATGTGGTTGTACACGGTTGACCAGAGTATGTTTGTACTAAGGTACCTTATCTCATTTGATGTGTCCTTCAAATAATTGATAAACTCATAAATATACACAGAGGTACAGCCACAAACAAAACCTCGGAGACTTTGTCAAGTACTGTGATGTCAGGTTAATCATTGCAAACCACTAAAAAGTAAGATTTTCCTAAAAAACATCAAAAACTGACAGCTCATATATCAAAATTCCGTAATCTAACATCACATGCAACAAGAAGTTTTCTTTTTTTTAAGACTCTCTCCGTCACGTTCCTAGCAACACACGATATTGATACCGTCATTAAAATCAACATTAAAGGAGCATAGATACTTGTGATGTACTTCTTACATTAATTTTTGCACTTTCTTTCTCGTAACTATTCGTTAAAGCGATGTGTATATAAAAAGTAATGCCAACGACAAATTCTTTCAGGAAGTGCCCCAGTGGAGACATGCCGTTATTCGTACGTTACAATAGGATTGACTTCAACCTCAGTCTTCTTTTGTTCTACTGAGGTTCAACTTCTTCCAAGTTGTCATTGCCTTAAGTCAGTTTTATCACCCCATGCTGTGATAATCCACATGGTCAATTAAACTTCGTTCTCCCAAAGTAATTCAGGTGTGTCAATCCAATGTCTAGGCTTTCTTGAGCTGCCTGGCAAGGGGTATTAGGTGTCATGTTTATCGTAATACATGTGTAATCGAGCATGAAAGAGGGTCTGTTGAACTCTTTAGCATGGTTTTAGCACAATAGTAATGTCATGAGGAAATCGTTATGTTTTAATTGTTTCTTATGTTGACGCCCACAAGATAATATTCATGTGTATGTTTCTTATGTATCCCCCAGATTGAACATAGAAAGTTGTTTGGGGGAAGGTTATCGAAGTTTACTTGAATTCTGCAGGTAGACATTGATAACCTTCTACCAAAAAAACTTTCCTACTGCAATAGGTAGGGAAAAGCTTAAAAGACATGCTCATGAATATTATCTCGCTGACGTCAACGCAAGAAAATATGGGACTCAGATTAGATAATTGGGACCCAGATTGTCCATCTGGGACCCAGCTCTCGTTTGCACCGTGTGGCCTATCTGTGGCCCATTTTGTCAAAGTTGGTTATTTGGAATGTATATGAGCTTTACAGGAACCGATCTTTGCAGTACTGCATCTTTTTTCACAGCCCAATTATTTACAAAAAAGAAATTGTTCGTGAAGTATTTATTTTGCTTGCCTTCACAGGCAAGACAAACAAACCAAAAGATTACTCTGTTCAGAAGCAATCTATTGTGAATCTGCTTTTTCCCGTAGCAGGTTGAGATGGTAAATAAGCATGTTGATTTCAGTGGGAATAGATCAAAAAATATTGCCATGTAACAAATGTGGATCATACCCCCGTTTAAATATTTGCAACTGCAACAATGATATTTGAACGAATCAACATATCAGATGCATAATACTTCCACAATATGTACAATTTAACTAAACTCTAAGACTTTTAATTACCCTGCAATTAAGGACTGATTACGGATAACCCTTTAAATGGGGATTGACAAATATGAACATTACGGAGTATTCATAATACAGATATATACAATGATATTTTACACAATGAACAGTGTCCAACCTGCACAGGAGATAGATTTATAATTGGGTGACATAAAAATTCATCAAAATACAAATCGTGTATCTGATAGGCCTGCAGTGACACGATCCTTTTTTCAGTACTGTTCTGAGTTGCCCTGTACTAAGTACCATATATACACGTATAACAGTGATATTACAGCTTTGCGTAGCTTTTAATGCAATCATTATTAAAGGAAAATCAACCCTGGACCGTGTATTAACCGTTGTACGATAATATGATCGGAGTTAATGGAAGCGATATATGAGGTCGCACCCCAGTGCGTCCAGCGATGGAATTAACTCTGAGCGTTTATTATTATCCTATGGTTAATACATGATCCAAAGTTGATTAATCTTGTTCATGCGTACAATACCAATACGAAAGAGAAGGAAATTTTGGTTCGTAAATAACCCCATTTTTATTGAAAACGAACTCCGATTAAAGGTAAACAAGATTCACAACATGTAATCAATATTCGTGCACGATACAAAAAGTAACATTTTAACAAAGTGAATAACATTCGTATAGCAATAATATGGCACAATGAGTTTTAGTTTCCATTCAGTTATATAGACAGTTGTGTTCTACTAGCGCGTTAGTCTATATGTAGGGCCTGTTACAGTTCAATATACAGCATGTTTACATTCAGTATGTGTTTATTCACTGTTCATACGTACTTGAAATGAAATCCTCTACACCTATTGGCCCATTTCAGTCAGGTGACCGTGGGTTAATCGCTAATAAACCAACTGTTTAAACCACGGTCAATCACCTGCGGATGAATACAATAGAATTGTAGATCCACAGTTTGTTTTCAGTCTGCCATATCCTACACAAAACAATGGCTAATACAGTATAACTAGTAATAGGCCTATTAGTGAAATAACGTTCGATTTGAAGTTCGTAGATCTAACGTTACCTACCCCAAGGGCCTTAACCTGCTCACAAGTAAAATGTGAATGTACGTAAATCTACGTAACAATAGCACCGCATACTGTCAGCGGTAATTCTTTTGACGTAGGGTAATCTTTTTGTGTGGGGTGAAGGCTTCATCAGTATATTTTAAACACCTTTGAAAGTTTGATAGCCCACCAGAATTAGCTTTCCTTCTTTGTCGAATTCTGCTAAGATGTTCAGAAACAATTCCCCTATTCAATAAAATCGTACAGAGGACTAAGGACTGCAATACATCGCCATTTTGAAGGGTCTCCATAGAACCGCCGGAATAGCAGGAATTGTTGCTATGTCAATTGTTATTTTTATTCTTTTTGTGTTACTTTCTGTTTCGCGCACGAATATTGTTGACATGCTGTAAATTTGTTTACCCTCTCTCGGGGTTCTTTTTCAATAAAAATGCCGTTATTTAAGAAGCAAATTCCTTTCTTTTTTGTCCTTTTTTATCAAAATTTCATTAGTATGTATGAACAAGGTTAATCAACGCTGGACCTGTGTATTAACTGTAGGATAATGCACGATCCGGGCCAGCAATACCCTTAAACCCCCGAGAATTAATCACGGTCCAGCGTTGATTAATCTGTAATTATTCACTTAAGGAACTAAGTGTTTTCCTCATCAAGTCATTAAATAGTTGGAATTTGCTTAGAATTGACTAGAATATTTTTTATTAAGACAGTTGCATATTTTTAAAACGTTGCATTCAGAGAAAAACGTGGACATGCTTAATGCCACACGCTCAGCTTAACAACAGTAACAGCAGAAGCAGTAACATTCATTTCGTTAACCTTCATGCATAACCTTAGGGGGGGGGGGGGGCTTACGTTATTTAATTTACAATGCATGTTCAGCCCCTTTGCATTTAAATGTTTGAGTTTTACGCTTGCAACCATTACTCTTAATTCTGTGTGACTGTATTGCTTAAGGAGTCGATTGTGGACGTTTCTGTAAAATCGACAAAACCAAGAAAATATTAATTCCGGTAGGCTTTATCAAGTATGCTGAATAACGCTTTCGCGCGACACAATTCCGAAAATTAGAGGGGTAAGATGACCATCGGAAGAATTAATAATGAAGTTATCACTGTGCTGTTGTTAGTTTATTACTTACATTTTTAGGCCTATATTTCATTTTTCAGTAGCTGCTAGGTTAGGCCTAGGTCTACGAACTTTAAATAGGGTATAATTCACTCTTAGCTGTGTTTTGTGTATACATGTACTTAGGGGAGCAGACTACAAGACACTGACTGTCGATATACTGTTTAATTACGTTCATCCGCCCGTGATTTCACTCTAAAATCGATCGTGTATTCTCCTTCGGATAATAAACGGTGACCTGCCCTAAATCGGCCAATATAGGTTTGAGGAGTGACTTATCAAGAATGTATGACCTAATGATTGCCATTAGGTCATGATATGACAAAATTAAAAAGGCTGATCGATGTGAATATCCGTTGTAAATATTACCACCTTTATGACATTACGTCACACAGAATTTTTCCGTCGTGCTACCTGACAAGTTAGTCCTCCTAAATAATTATGCCGTGTAAGAAAATTTCACTGTTAATCGTGTTTCTTAGGTTGTCTTGATTTCTTACTCAGAATATTGCTCGCCTAGGTTACGTTGCCACTCACCATATTGTGCGTTACACTTCAATTTGAGAAAGAGGACACAAAAAGCTATGGAAGTCTTCCTCACAACTGTAACTATCCTACTTGAGAAAAGGGGGACCGCAGTCACGACTCTGGGATCTTCCTTTAAGAACAGCTGTTAGTGAAGAGACCAATTTACTTAAATGTATAGATAGGACTATAAGCCATGTAGGCTTTTTACCTTTACACGATTAAATCAATCCGTTTAACACAGACCAAGGCACCACAGTGACACATCTCGCGTGCAGATACTGATTCAAAGTAATACAAAATGACAAAAGAAAATAAAAGATTGACAAAATGTCACACAAGGGCTAACGTCTCTTGAATTAGCTGCAATAGGTTCATCAAAATGAAAATAATAGAAGTTTATATTTCAATTTCAACAAACGTAACGGCTGGTGAAGACAACTTACAATTTAGGTCCAATTGAGGTTCTTTTCAACTATTGTAATCAGACTTTGATCGATTAAAATCTTCCAGTTGCTAAAACAGAGGACCGACTCACTGTGCTTGTGAATGTAGGAACCACAGAACGTTGTGAAAATGCCCGTGATTAACCGTGCATGTATAAGCTGAAACCGACGGATGTGTACTTAAGGCAGTATACATGTTTTTGTCACTTTCATTTCATGTTCATATTTTGTTGATTCATTGGTAAATAATGGAGACGGAAATATCAGACTACATGAGACGGAAACTATCAATACAGGAAAGGGGTCATATATACACAATCGTTTACCTTGAAACGTTGTAGTGCCTTCGAAGACAACTATGAGCGTCCACTTTTACTTTAAAAGGTTGGGTGGAGGATCTGACGATCTGACTTATCTGCTCTCACATCAGTCACTAAATCACACTTTGTCACACATGAGGGGGGGGGGGGGGGCAACGCAGAGAAAGTGTTGAAGAAGGGGAAGAAACTTTGAGAGCAGAGGCAACTTAGCTGTGATGGCTACATCATAAGCCCAATTCATATGGAACGAGAATTTCTCCGCGATCTGTAGAGTGAATGCAAAACCCGGCGATTACCAGTGTTGGCGTGGAGAATGATAATAATGATAATACAAAACGTTATTTTCAACAACGACGTGGCAAATTTTGGTACCAACGGCGTGATTATCATAAGGGACGTAAATATCGGTAAAAATGGCGACAGAGGAATTAAGGACGATATGAAAATTGAAATTAGAGGTATGATATCGACGAGAGACAGGCGCGAACATATGTTCACAACGGCGTATTCCCTTGCAACTATGGTAGCTAAATATTCTTAACAACCTTTTCGCGTTTGATAGTTGATAGAAAAGAAAGACACGACATTCAATTTAAGTTAAAACAACGAAAAAAAAAGCGTGGCGCTATTGCAGTCAATGCAAAAGCATTGAATAACGATGCAAGTATGAATAACAATGAAAAAACACCATGAACGATATGATTCCGATCAACGGTCACAAGTCAGTTAACGATCCTATTACTGCTAATAGGACGTTTCGAGCTGAAAGGGCCACAGGAGGCGTGCCTATGGTCAGTCTGAAGACATGATATCATTTATACCTAATGCAGAATAAAAAGGGGCACAGATTATGTATTTTGACATTTGTTTGGCAAACATAACAGCCATACCTATGGACAAGTTAGTCCTGAGCTCACCACGAGAAGTAAGAGTAAACTCCGGAGGGATGAATGCAATAAAAGGATAGATTGAACGTGGGACCGTTTGTAGTGATAAAACAGTTTTTTACGTCAAAATTTCGAGTGCACCCAGCGATAGCGTTACCCCCCCCCCCCCCCTGAGGGTTCATTACCCTTTTACCGGTAGCGTGCTGATTAACCTTCTATTCAGAAATGTTAACTGAAATAATAGCTACGCAGTGGCGGCGCTAGGGGGGGGGGGGGCATTAGGGGGCATTTGCCCCTCCAGATTTTTTCCTTGCCCCCCAGTTGCCCCCCCCCCCCAGTTGCTCTCACCCTTCCCAATCAGATCTTGTACTCATCCAAAATTAATCACAAAACTATGTATTGGCATTGGACTGAATAGGAACAGCTTCCGGGGCACCATGATTAATTAATGCCTAATTTATGTTACACAGGCTGCCAGTTTTAATATCATGCCCGTAGCCACTTCAACAGTAGGCCAGCCTGGTCAGACAAATTTTCTCTGGCATGTTTACCGTCCAGCATAAGGGAAGGTCGGGTAGCTGGTTCTTTTCCTAAATATAAAAATGTCGTTGTTTTCCTAAATATAGGAATTGAATGGAAGTGTATGTAGCCTATGTGTGTGTGTGTGTGTGCGTGCGTGAGGGTGTGTGCGCATGTGTGTGTGTGCCCTTGTTTTCTGGTGGGATCGAGGACCGAAACAATAGATTTTAGGTCCTCTGCAGAAATTTCAATAGATTTCTCCGATCCTCTCAAGATTAACAATAGACAGTCTATTGCTAAGGTTAGGGGTGAGCAAGAAAAAACAAAAGAAAGCGCAATGAGGTCCTCGGAATGAATGGAAAACAAAGTTATGTGTGCTTGTGTGTGTGTCATGTCTTTTTGGTTGATGTCGCTTGGTGGTACATGCTAAATCATCATTCACGCCAAAAGTTGCTGAGTTAATCCTGTACATTTAGCCAACATGGAAAAGAACACACATACTTCATTGTGTACAATGTACTGCGGTAAACAATTGTCAATGATTAACAAGAGGGCAATCCACGGAATTGCGTATCTCATCGCCAACATGCCATTAATTTCAACACAGGGCATGCACACATGATTTGTAATAGCTTAGAGCAACCACATCTCACAGAGACCTATTTCGGGGAACTGGTTGTAAGTGAGTGGCAAATATTCTTCAAGAATAAATGGTAGTAAGCATCTCAAAACTGATATATACTCTTAGGTAGCAAACGTAAGGTTATAGCCTGGTGCTACTAGGCTCAAGTAACGATAACTTATGGCTCAAAAGTATATGTGCATATTACGCTACATAACACAATTATAACATTGGGTTATTCCATGTAGGTTAGGCTTTGTCGTTAGAGTTAGGGGCAGGATATAAGGGCAACCCTCTTCGGGTATTTGCACATAAGTCTCCTATTTACCTGTGCAGGACCTGGTTCTGCTAAAATTATTGTTTGACTAAAAAATAATGTTCTCATAAAAGACATTATCCACATGGGCCAGGTCTGCTAAAGATGGTTTGGCTAAAGTTAAAAAGGTGGTGTCTATTGACCCAGATGCTGGCTCTTCGTTTGTTACCAAACAATCATAAAATTTCACCAGTTTCCCATAAGAGTAATATACTGTATCTTCATTATTGTGTTCATAGGAACGGCCTTGCAAAATTTGGCATATAATGCTTAATTAGCTCTCAAGATATAGTGGAAATACAAATTTTGGGGCAAAATTGGCTTTTTTTTTCTAAAAAAATCGGCAAATCTTACACTCTGTAATACTAAAGTTATATACCTTGAATATCACATTCTCAAGTAAGTCCTTGCAACATTTTGCATTAAATGCTCAAATACATCTTAAGATATGCTGGAAATACCAATTTTGGGACAAAATTGGCTTTTTTTTTTCTCTCCAACATCAGCAAATTTCACTGGATCTACCATTACAGTAATATTATGTTGAGCAATGTGTTTTCAGGTAAGTCCTAACAAAACTTTAAATTAATTGGGTTAATAGTTCCCAAGATATGCTGGAAATACAAATTGTGGGGCAAAATTGGCTTTTTTCTCAAATATCAGCAAAATTCACCGGATTTATCATTACAGTAATATTATGTTGAAAAATGTGTTCTCAGGTAAGTACTTACAAAAATTTAAATTAATTGGTCTAATAGTTCTCCAGATATGCTGGAAATGCAATGTTTGGGGCAAAATTGGGTTTTTTTTTTTCTCAAAAATCAACAAAATTCACTGGATTTATCATTACAGTAGTATTATGTTGAACAATGTGTTCTCCTCAGGTAAGTACTTACAAAAAGGTAAGTTAATTGGTGTAATAGTTCTCAAGATATGCCGGAAATACAAATTTTGGGGCAAAATTGGCTTTTTTTTTTTCATAAAAATAAGCAAAATTTACTGGATTTATCATTACAGTAGTATTATGTTGAAAAATGTGTTCTCAGGTAAGTACTTACAAAAATTTAAGTTAATTGGTTTTATAGTTCTCAAGATATGCAGGAAATACAAACTTTGGGGCAAAATTGGCTCTTTTTTTCTCTAAAATCAGCAAATTAGACTGGATTTACCACACAACTTATACCTCTTGGACATATTGGTATCATGCACAACCTTACCAAGTTGAAACCTAATCGCTCATCTACTTTTCAAACTATTCTGGAATAAACCGCTCATCGGACAGGTCCGGACGCGCACGCACACACGCACACCCATACTCATTGGCACGGACATGTTTTTATTTATACCACCTAACAAGACCCTCCTGTACCCATGGTCACTCTACCGTGGGGTACCCTTGGGGTGTCACTACTCATCCACTCCAAACGTTTCCATGGCAACCGTTCTCCCATGGGTGCACAGTACAATATATAGCTTCACTAACCATGTGACTATAATATCTCATCTTAGCCCCTATAGTCTTTGAAAACAATCTGTTCGTGAAATAAGGTATACACTAGCATGTCACTGTAGGTGTTGAGAGAGAGATTTACAGGTGTCAGCTGGCATTTTCCAACCAGTAATGTTGTCAGCTTTCAGATTTTTGTAATGTGCAAGTACAAGAGTAAATTTCTCCTGGTCTGGGAGCCTATTGGCATCAGCTGATACCCATTTCACTACTCACATCCATGACTAAATACATTTCTGAGGTCAAACATTTGGGCTCAGAACTAGTGGGGTAAGTCAAGATGTAGCAGGCCCTCTTTTATATAGGTTCATATATGTAAGTTCACAAGACGAAACTAAGCGCAGAGGCATGACCTCCACAAATTCCACCATGAAACGTGGTGCAGTGATTACCGCAAAATTCAGTGTTGAATATTCTATCCTGTTGTCCCACTTTTTAAATCTGATCTGGGAAACAAACCTAAATAATACAGATTTAGCATTTTTTCCTCTGTTCTTCTCAGGCCAAACTGATAGTAACAACAGTTCACAAACAATCAAAACCATTTACACCAAATTACGTCAGAGCCAACTTAATTCGTTCTTCTTCTCATTAGAATTGAATTTTACATAAATCTTGTATTGTTATCATCTTAAAAAATCTACATCCTAACATTTTATGTTATATTACAAATGATAAGAGATAACAGTATGTAAAGTTACACCTCTTTGGCAAGATGTACCACACGTACCAAATAAAGAATGCTTGGCCTTTTATGTTGTTGTTCAAGTTTCCATATACATGTCAAATTTTTTTCAAATGTGACACACGACGCCAATATGAAACTCTTAAGTAAAAAAAAGTCATGCTACAATAATTATATAAAAAGTCGAGACGAGGAGGACCTTGACATCGTTTTTTAACCTCTGATGTTTGGGCATACCAAAGTATTGAACTATGCTGCTGTCAGAACATAGGTCAAAATGTAAGAAAAAAGAAAATGCATGGCGTAAAAATATTTTCCAAAGCTTTTGTAGAAACTAATAAACTGACGAGGAAACGAGTAATAATATCGAGCTGGGATTCTTCTTTCTTGTTTGACAATATAACGGGTAAAAAGGGAAAAATAGAAATATCTCATAGGGTTTTGAACTGTATTATTTTTCAAAGTATTGATTATTTTTCAAAGACAACGACTCTCAAGATTTTACTTCTTCTTGGAAGTAAAAATTTTGTAGAGATCATGAAAGACTGGTGCAGGACGTGGCTGAGGCGACAACGATGTAAATGTGTTTATTTTGGGAGGAAAATGACTCCATTCAAGGACAGTGTAGGAAATATGCCAGACTTTGTAGGTATGAGATGAGTATAAAGGTGGATGACGAACAATTCCTGAAGGTATAATAGTGAGGTATACATGTACTGCATGTTAGAGGGATATGATGCATAATTAATAAGTAAAAAAAAAAATTAAATGGCTTTCACCCGATGTCAATGGACAACCATTTAAAAGAAATTTGATACGGTTCTATATACAACAGCAAATGAAAAAATCGTACATACATCGATATCATCGTGTGTACAAGCACACAGTGAAGCAAGAAAGTCGTATAAGCGTATTCAGAGTGTGAATGAGTGGTATGTTTAAGCCGACCTACCAGGCCAAACATTTTCTGCCTTTGATGGCGACTCTAATGTAATATCGACCAATCTTTGTGACAACGTAGACTTGATCGTTTTTTAATTTTAGAAAGAACATGGTCACAGTAAAGATTTACATTGGGCAACCAGTTGCCGCAACGTAGAGTATATTGTAACTGACACTCTCACAAACTTCACATTAGTTAGCAACGGGTTGAACTATACTGAAAGCAGTAGGCTGCAGTCAATATTACAATACAAAAAACAAAGGAACTAAAAGTATAAACAAAATACATTAATTGTCATTTCATCTAGTTTGTTCATGTTACATTGTATACGTGACATAGAACTCTGTCCAGTTCATAGCTGCTTTGTCCGCATTTGACCGCCACTTTAACGAACCTCACTGGTATCAACCTGTTCGAACAGAATCCTGCAATGGTCGAACGATGTCCGCTGAATCTTCTCGGAAATCAAAAGGTCAATCACTTGACAAATCACTGTGAACGAATTGATACAACAATGTTCTTTGAGAAAAAAAAAAAAACTAGATCACAAAACAAACGTCACAACATTCTGAAGAAAACTTATATATGGGTTTGCCTCGTTCAGGTTGGTTGTACGTAGCTGGCCTCCGTCAGAAGATGCGCAGTGCACCCTCCTCACGGCATAGCAATCTTTACTTCCCACTCTTTGTTTTTATCATGTTTTGTCATAGCTATCTTTGTCTTCATAAAGGTAAGAGAGTTTGATTTTATGACACCAGTGACAAATATTATCCTGACATTGATGATCAGAAGCAGGTATATATTTACACATTGGATGTTTACTTTCCCAGAGACCCCGTCTGGAAGAACATTTTATTACTTACATAAAAAATAAAGGTGAAATATTGTCTATTGTCAGTAAGCAGAACAGAAAGGCGAATACAGTATACGTAGTTGGCCCAATTTGAAACATTCGAATGTTTTCAAGCAACAGTGTGTATTTAGGTTTTGAAGAAGGCACTTCATTTTTTATCATTATTGGCCTATAAAAGTAAAAATGTTTGTAAGGCCACATATGTATTTCTAGTTGTTGATATTCTACGACATGTATTGCACATAACACTTTACCATGGATGGCCACTCCAGAAAAGCGGATATATCACGTGTGACAAATACATGCGTTATTCCACCAAAAGAAAACGGGGGGGGGGGGGGGGGGGGGAAACAAGAAGCCTTGTCATTTCTTTTTTAACTTCACCTGATGAAAAACACAGGAGATTTTTTTTCAGGTGGCGGTGGCCAAATGATAGCGTGGGATCCCCCGTCTGCTATTACACTTTTTTTCCGCAAGACCACACTAGAGGAATTAAGTCGCCAATGAGAGCAAAGATTGCCGTCAGTTTTACATTCGTCCTCACCTCACTCATCCTCTTTACGTTCACGTCAGCTCACAATACGATAATCGGCAAACAGGTGACCTCCACAACTTCTCCACTTGAAATTTCGCACTTTGACTGCCTCTGAATTCAGCCTGGAATACGCTACTCCATTGCTCCATTGTTCGGCGATTTAGGCTTCGGCGGTAGGTAAACTGAAAGAGGTAAGAAGATCTGTATGACAATCTAAACTCCCATGTCTTCCTTCCCTGAGAAATGAAGTTTACCCTCATGGAGCCTTTACCAATTTCCCCTGACAAAACAATGATGACGCTGCTTCAGCATAGTTTAATACACTGACGTTTCCAATGGGGGGGGGGGGGGGACTCTAACCCCACTCAAAGGTGGACCAAAAAATAGAAGAAACTTAACTTCATAACCTCACCGTTATACCAAATTGTATCTGCGAGCATTCAGTCTGAGAAAAATGGAGGATGACAACATCCCCTTTAACTCCTACCAACACCGCACCATAAAATTTCCCCCCTGCGGAACGGAGGACTTGGATCTACAGTGGTTTAATATCTAGCTATTTTGAATGGCATGGAGTGCAACATTGAGACGTCGCTGAGGTTATCTTTTCAGTGAATTTAACGTTCAAATTTCTGTCATACAACATGTCCTTTTATATACTCATGATATATCGATTATCTTGGCTGGCCCATATGGAACCCTCGCATACCTCAGGTTCAAAATGATGTGGACTCCATATGGATTCATCTACATGGGGCCCATGTTGAAATGTTACCTGGATATGTATACTTACCCATAGGTCACAGACGTACCGAATATTCAATAAATTTAACTTTGTTTTAACCAAAGTATCTCACTTAATTGCTTTGTTATCATGTTTACAGAGCTTATATCATCTGGGAATACCATGAACATTGAGTCGAGATGGAGAAACCCTATCGATGTGGCAACTCCTAACTAACCACAAGGGACTTGTATTAATCATACACATCATCTCTGACTGTATGCGTAATAACAACGAACCATCGCCTAGATTTCGACTCAGTCTGCGTACAGATTGTAAGCTATTAAAATTCATTTATGCCAATGTAATTATTTTAGACTCAGTAGCGCTCAGTAAGTCTTTTCCTTAGGCTGTAAATATTTATTCTTTTTGAGACAATCATTAGACGTTAAGAAAAGCTCTTAAATGTAGAGACCTTGGATCTTAGATGAGACAATTGCCCGAAAGTGTCTCGGTATGTAAGTAAAAAAACATGCGCATACCACCACATGCTCCGAAGGTGAGCAAACCCCTAGATCCAAGCTTCTCTGATATAAACCAGCAGGTTACGGGAAACGTCTTGAATATTGCCCAAGTACAGTAAAATTTGCCATGGTTAACATATCTTTGACCTACACCATTCATCTGAGTGCATAATTTGCGTTCACCAGAATACCACATCACCAAAATATCGTAAACACGCGTACGTTTGCAAAACCCTCACACATTCGTCATGTCTGTGGCTAGGTATAAGGAGGAAAACAGGAATCAGGTAGGATTTTTTCTTGCTTTTCTCGTCTTTTTCTTTCTAACAACGTTTAGAGCATAACAGCACATGGGTAATTTTTGTCATCCTCATCATCATCATTTTATTTTGACTTACGTTTCATTACTCGTCCGGACAACCTTGGTGGGGGTGAATAAGGTCTTCCGTATTTTTCACAGTGTCACGCTTAATCATTGAATTAGGAGTGGATTTAAAAAAAAGAAGTTATATCACTTCATTCATTAAAACCAGTGTAAATGACAAGCAGTCATAAATAGGTACAAACAAAAGTGTACAAATAAAAAAAAAGGTAAATTTGTTACAACACGATATACAGATAGTTTTACATGATCAATGTAATGTATTAGATTGTTGGAATGTTAATATGTAAGACGATTGCACTGATTACAACTACAGTGAAGATTCTAACTTATCTGATTGGATGAGTACTGCAGCACGGTAAGGAAATGAATTCTTAGAAAGTTATGTCCTAGTATTTTGGCAACATGGACATATCCTAGATTTCTTTTTGATTTAAGGAATTAAGGGTTGGAGGAATTTGTTTATTCTGGTCTTTTTCTCCAGATGAAATATCACACAGACACACTATACATAGTGTGTGGGGTATACGAATTGAATTCATTTTCGTTTGCAGGTTTGTTGAAGAACGACAACACCTCATTTAGCTTTTATGAACACAACTATATATGAATTTTCAACCACTAAGGAATAATTTCTTTCTTCTTTTTTTTTAAGAGAAGTCTAAATCCTGTTTTGATGTCACTGTTGTGTTGGTTAATTTACTGGCATGCTATATGTTAGAATGATTGTCACATAAACAGGCTGTACATAAAATTCTCAATTATAATACATATTGAGTCTCCAATGAATGTAACTTAAAATAAATAAAGATTTTCTTATTTTTATCTCAAGTTTCACCACTGGTACCGTGGTTTAGAGAAAAACCAATCCAATATAAGCCTACATATGGTACCGACCTGACAAAATCCTCTCCACTAAATCACTACTAGAGGAAAAACAAGTACTGTAACACAGCAATAACAGAGTCTCTATTTTGACATATTGCAAATAATTATGAAATGATTCTAAGATTATTCCATGCAAGTTGAACCTTATAGAGTTCTTTGGTTTAATTTGCTGTAATTTTCTGTTTGCAAGAGTGGTGTGTGTTTCGATATGGTAATCAAGTACATTACAGGGTACTCCAGCGGTGCTTACACTACACATTGAGCTCCAAACATAGCGACACTTTATATACTACATGTGCAGGCTACGTAGGCATTTGGTGTAACCTAACTCATGACCCTAAAGTAATATTTCAACATTTCTTGCACGAGTAATGAGGTAACCACTAATTAGTGAGGGGAGCAATTAAGCAGGAACCAGGTGAATCTTCAATTTCAAAAGATGGGATGGGTAGCAAGAAGTCTTTCCATGATAAGCAGAACTAAGGATTATGGGAATTACGATGGAAAAGTTAAGTTATTATGGAATGGATTGGGGTAGCAACAAGAGAGGGTTGCAGACAAAGAACTGTGGATGGGACAGATCGGGGAACTTGTGCAGGAGCTTAGGAGGAAGTGTGTGTCATGTAGGGCTGGGGGAAGTGTTTTTGTGGAGGGTTGCGGGATTGTAGATTCTTTGGTGAGAGGGAAGCACAATTTCAATAGTTAGAGACAAAGGGGGGGGGGGTGGAGAGAGAGAGAGGAGGAGGAGGATAGAGGGTGAAGATCTGTACGGACATATTCTTCTTTTAAGTTTTATTGTTCTCGTTCTAACAATTTGGGAAGTTGGAAAATCGATGAACACCTAACTTCTCGACTGGAGTCAGAACTTTGAAACTTTGCAGAGGATAGGCCTACTTACCCACATTTTTTTTTGTTTATTTTTTAGGGTCATGTGTGTAAGGTGGCCACCTGTTTAGCTGTATTCATTTAACCCAGACAGGACATATTGTTGGACCACCTTTGATAACCGTTGAGAAACGCTTGTGTTGATTAACGCACATTAGCCCAACATTAGGCCAACGTGAGACAGCCATCGCAGGGGCGTTTTGTGAGGAGACAAAATCGACTAGTCGCCCCTATTTTTTACCGTCGTCCAGGGGGAGGGGTAAATGAGGAGACGTGTTGCTTTACCTAGGTTTAAGCCATGATTCCAAATCAATCAGTCCAGATATAGACCTAGGAGGCATGAGGAGAGGTTTTGCCTGAAAGGAGAATGTTTGTCCTTCTCAGCAGTGAAACTAAAATAAGATTAAAAGTATTGGAGGAACTGAGTGCCTTCAAGACTATCTAAGCGGAGCGCTCCCATCGGCTGGAGAGGATCGTACATAAAAATGTTTGACTCTTCAAACCCCACAGATGGCCTGAAATGACACTTCCGAGCTTGCCTAGGTGCATGTACCGAGCGTTGAATTAAGGATCTCATGCCTGCAAATTTTTTAATTAGGCCTAATGGGATAAAAATTAATGTATGAAAATGGTAATACATATCAGATGGGTTTAGATGATTCAAGAAACATAATGAATTTTTCCTCCTCTTTCATTTTTTGACATTGGCCAGACATATTTTGGCTATCTGTGTATTCTGTGTTAGAAGACTTATTCTTGAACGTTGATCCATCAATGGAACAACGAATGAAGTTTCATGCAAATTTTGATTACATTTTAAGTGTTTTATTTACACTGTCGAAGTACTTTTAATTTGTGTTCGTATATTCATCGTGGTGTGTGTATTCCTAATGAAAGTTATCCCCACGATCCTATTATTGATAAATTTTGTCCCAAACAGGAATGTATTTGCATCTGAGATTCTTAGACTATGGCCTCATCTTACAGAGAAATAATTAAGTGAATCACAGCATTGAATCATCTCTGCGTATTTTTAATCAAATCTACGAACATATACAGATTGGGGAGGATACGCCATTAATAAATTACACGAGCATAAAATTGTAACATTCCTTTTTTCTGTAAAAAAAAAAAGGAATAACATTCCTTTGGAAAAAAAGGAATAACATTCCTTGGAAAAAAGGAATAACATACTTTTTTAACATATCCTTTTTTTCCCTTTTCTTTTCTGGGATAAAAAATGTTACATTCCTTTTTTTGCTGTGGGATTATATATTATTACCAATGAAGCAAGTTAATTACGTTTGTTTACACAATGTGGCTAATGGGGGTAGCATGTTGTGGTAAACTAACAAATTGTAAACAGAATAAACAAAATCCAAGTGGTAACATTCTTTGACTACCTTGTTTCTACAGTTTATGCAAAGTTCCGAATGAGAACTATCAAAAAAGACTTGAAGTTTCCAAAGGTTTAAAAGGTAAGACAGATTCACAAGCACTTAGATTATCAGCTAAGTATCTACAACAAATCTCTTTACTGAATCTTTAAAATAAGAAGTTGACACATGTGTTAACTAGAAGAGATTTAGTCAAATTTGGTAACTTCTTAATCTGTCTGATGGTGGCCGCCTAGTGTGATAATTGCTACATTCGCTAAAAAAGTAACAAACATGTTTCATACTTTTATACCTTACTACCTAACGTAATTATTAATGTATTGTAGCCATGCGACACACTTCCTTACTGTTTGCTACTTTGATCTCAATGAAATGCTACAT
Organism: Stichopus chloronotus; assembly: GCA_021234535.1. NCBI lineage: Eukaryota > Metazoa > Echinodermata > Holothuroidea > Aspidochirotida > Stichopodidae > Stichopus > Stichopus chloronotus. Next base: position 43,341 of record SFZH01000289.1, on the reverse strand, counting down.
ACACATTATTTTTTCTCACTTCCCCTTTCACATTTGCCAGAAATGGCAGACAAAGTTGACCTGGCTTCTCATGAGAACGTTGTATTTGAACACGAAGACTCTAATCCAACTCATGAGGCAATTGTCACAGTTGTCCGCAAATCAGATGACGAATGTAAGGAGAGAACCAACAGTCGGTTCCGGAAAGTCTTCCAGAAATTAAAGGAAAGAAGGGGTATTCTTTATGTGATCCTATCGGCCTTCATTTACTCATGGGAGTACGTCCTTGCTGAACAAATAATGAAGTCTGTCCACCCATTTCAAGCTGTAGTAATGCTAATGCCAGTTTCGCTCATCGGATCTTTCCTAGTCTTGACCGTTAAGAATATTCCTGCCCCGAAATGTCCCCAAAAATATTTCTGGCTTGTAGTGGGTGGGTTTTCCCAAGCGTGCAATGCAGTTTTCTTTTGCCTGTCGATTATTTACATCTCAGCTGGCAATACGGCAGCGATTGCCAATATTTCCCTCATTTTGGTGGTACCGGTCAGCTGGCTAATTCAGAAAGAACCAATTAGGCCATACATTCTTGGTCTAGCCATTTTGTGTTTCCTCGGGATAGTTTTTATTGCTAGACCACCTTTCATATTCAAACCACTGGATGAAGACCGTGGCAATCAAGGTAACAAGCTTCTAGGAACTTGCTTGGGAATGGGCTCTGCTGTTTCTATATCATTCCTATTAACTGCTATTAGAAGGCAAGCTCAGCTAAAGATTCACGTGTTTCACGTGTTTTCACCGTTATCTCCAATGCTATTTTATGTAGCATCACAGGCAATTGGACGGTACCACCTACCGAGGCATTGATTTACGCTTTCATCAGTGCATGGTGTTATTTCATCGCGCAGACTCTATTTGTGATCGCTCTCTCGCTGGAAAGTGCCACTGTAGTTAATATCATCTTAACATTCGAGATTTGCTGCACCAATTTGCTGAATTTCGTAGTGTTTCACGTAACATCCGACTGGACCTCATACGTAGGGGCATCTTTAATTATGCTTTCCTGTTTTATCGTCACTTTATTGAAACGGCAAGATTTCATCGATAATGAGAACTAGTTTTGGAAATCGGAAATAATCTACGATCAGATACGTGTAGCATTAACTATTCTGTTGTTAGCTGAATTATGGAGATGGTAATATTCGTCCTTTGTCTGGACTAATTTTTTTTTTAAGAAAAGGAAGCTGAAAACCTAAAAGTATGAATTATATTTGGTGAAGCTGTCAATGCACGACAGACAGTCACATGTTTGATCTTACCCTTAAAATAGTCAGCAAAAATTCTTGCCTTCTCAATTGCACATCTTTGTCAGGAAAAGAGCACTAATGTTTCAAATGCCATGACATAAACTACAGCTGAAAAATAGAACATTGAATGTGTTAATGTTTGCTGAGTGGAAAGGATAACTATATGAGGAGATCAAACTGACCTACTTCGATGAAGTTGAAAAAACATATATCAAGCTTGTATGGAGGTGTAGCTTGAAAAACAAGTTTTGCTTCTTCGTTTGAGCATAATAAGCGTTTTACACTGGGAATAAAAGTAAGTCAAATTGACTAAATTAAGTCAAAACGAAGTCTATGAATAACCTCAGTCGCTGCGTGTCTGAAATCGTTTTAAATGACTTCAATCCAGCATTAAAGAGCTACAATACTTCACTCACTTCTGTTGCTGGTAAGCATGCTCCATTGACATCTAAGGACATTAAAATGGCTTATATTACCCCCTGGTTTGATGTTGAATAGCAAATTAAGTGTCGCGCTCCTAGAAAGCTGCGAAAAGAAAATCGAAACGGTCTCATTTGCAAGTTGATAGACAAATTTTTATCAATTTGCGGAAAGCGACTACACATCTTGCATTGCAAAAGAAAATTATTAATGAAAAAATGCCAAATGTGACGAAAGAAAGCTTTTCAAGGTGATTGACACACTCCTTGATGTCAATCAGGAGTCTCTTCTTCCACGTATTTCTAGTAACTTCGTTGAACTTGCAACTATGTTCAATTGTTATCACCAGAAAAATACTTAGTCTTCGTAATTGAAGGTTTTATCTGTCATACCATGGCTGCTTCTGCAATTCATGCCAGGTCCGTCATACGGTCCTCTAATTTTGTGACTGACGTTGCTAAAACAAGAGTGGAGGAACTTAGGGAGATTGTTAAAGATACTGGTTTTAAGTGCACCCATAGCAATCCTCTGCCTAGAAATATTGTACATGACAATAAACATTCCTCTCTTTATACCATGGAATGACAGTTGCGGAACTGAGATTTTGTGAGAAATGAACTATAAGTATTATTGTTATTAAGTGATATGAAAGAAAACGTATGTCCTGAGGGTATCACAAAGTATATTAAAAATATGGAAAGAATTTGGTGATCTGGGGGATCAACAAGCATGCTTATTGACTGATATACGTTTGTTATGATAGAAATCAGAGAAAACATTATTTGGAATGATGGTTCTAAATTATCAGGTGACAAGAAGTTTCGGACGAGTAGCCTTCAATTCGACTTACCTAGTGTGCGTTCTTTAACTAATCTTGATCATTTTAAAAAGAATTTAAAAACATATTTTCTTAATTTTTTTAATTCATAATTGCTTTTGTATTCTATGCTTTTAGACTTTACTGCTTCTATATTATGTACCCTGTTGCTTCTTTTTATAATTTTCTTTGTACAGCGCTTTGAGTTCTTTTGGAAGGCGATTTATAAATATTATTGTTATTAACGGACACAGCGTAGACACCAACCTTTCATACGCAATAGAGATATATATGCCACATTGGGTGTGTGTCAAGACAAACAACAACAAATATGAAGTGTACATTGAAACATACATGCGTCCCTCCCGGATATTTACTGTTTATGAGTCAACATAAACAGTATAGCGTTCCTGCTCGTACCTTTCAAACACGTGACATGTTCTTTCGTTCAGTTTATCTAAAATCTGTTACACAGCTTCAATAAGTCTGGTATTTTGACAAATAACTCCCACCACCAGCAGGTCTACAGAACTGCTTAGGTTTTCATAGAAATCATAAACATCAGATCGACTCTCTCTACGCACAATGCCGAAGACTTTCTGTAATGACTGTTTCCTTACATGCATGCATAAATGTCCCGATACTGTAGACCAAGCTGCAATGTTTTGAAATCGACGCTGAGATTTAATTACTTTATATGAAATACAGTGCAAACGTAGAGAGTATCAATATTGATTTAAGTAAGTTACGCTCATCAAATCGCATCTGAAGTGGCGATTACAAACGTTATAATTTTAAATATAATTTTAACATCTGGCTGTGGATATTAAACTTTTTTAAAAATCTTTGTGATGTTATAACAAAATCAAAACAACATAAATCATTTTTTATATTTACTATTCCGACAGGACATAACAAATGATCGAGATTCAGTGATTTCATTGGAATCAATAGAGATGATGTTACGGCTAGGTTTGAAAGAGGAAGCGGACATACCTGCGCTCCTGTACTAGGACTCTTGTATAAACTACCGCAATGATGGCATATGAAACTTTCTGATGTTGTTCAGATTACACAAATGAGTGTAGAGTTGTTTCTTTGTAAAGATGTTTCAGATCCTTTGCAGATTAGTCACAAGTTAATTTCTTGTATATTACATTCACTTCTGAGTTTTGAGACGTGTCATCTGTTTGCAAGCCTGTAAAACTTTGATGGTCCGTGTGCATTTAATTAAAGTCTTATTAATGTTTAACGTTTTTCTGACAGTGTTTCTTGCTTTCAATATACCTACAAACGTCAAGACATCAGCCATTAATTAAGTAATAGCAAAAGAACTTTTAGACTGCAGAATCAGAGAATGCTGCTAGTGTCAATGATCGGCAATGCCAATGCTGAACACAACACGCCAGTTGCTGAAGCAGAAGCTCTTAGTCTTACGAAACGTGTTTGCTGTGAACAGCTCGAAGAAATGAAACACCAGCCTAGTCCCATAGGCAACTTCTTATAGAGAAACAATACGTTCTATATACATTGACACTGAGACACTGGGGCAAGGCTGAACTCCATTCAGTCATAATTGAGGTGAGGAATTAACATGAAATTAGCGTGGATGGGACACAAAAAATAGACAAAAAGCATGATATGACATAGCTGTTTTTTATTTTAGTATTTACTTGGTTCTTGAATAAAGTGAAAGTTGTCTTATAGATTGATTAGCAAGGTACGAATGACAACGGTGGGGATCAAACCCGCCTACATCCTAACACCACAGTCAATGTCATCCTTAAAGAAAAATTCAGTTAAAGGGAGAGGAAAGATATTAAATGCTAAATGTGGTTAAGCCTGCCTATTTTTTACAGGAGACTACCTGCATTGATCTCACTAGTCAAATTTGATTTCTTTGACATCCTGAACATCCTATCTTGGTATGGTGCTGCTCTCATGAAGGTGAAGCTGAAGTTGGCATTCAGGGAATTTTTTTTTTGAGGAAGATAATGAAATCGCGTCACTATCGATAATTTCATTTCTGTGTAAAATCAGGAAGAGAAACTAAAATAAAAAATAGTTATTTTACAGACTAGGGAAAATAAAAACAATTTTGGTAGCATCAAATCACTTCTGATTACTCTAGGAACAAACTAGTGATATAGTTACCCATAGTTAGTCCTTGTAGCAGAAACAGGTTGAACGTGGGATAAACGCAATCCTAAGAGGCAATCCTTTTTGGTGGCAATCGTTAAAAACTGGGAATGTTGTGTCGAAACCATGATAAAAAGTCCATTGTGAAGGGCAGACAAATTTCAATTAAAACTGTTTCACATGGAATGGAACAACATCAAGAAGCAGACATGGCGTCATCTATAAAATACATCGCCTGTGGTACACCACCTGTGATTCTGACGTTGAGATACGTTGGTCTAGCAGGATACTGATGAGTATTGGCAAAACAGTCGTCTAGTTTCAACACTGATAAACCTCACGTACCCTACCAAGGTTAGGTCCGATGGATGTAACATTCTTCCCCAGTTGGTATGAAAATCACTTTGTTAAGTGTTTTATCTTGTAGGTAAAATGAGAATTGCAGAATGAAAACAGGATATGATTGATAGCGCACACATGTAATGTAATGTGGCAGCTTTAATAGTTTCAGTTAGACAAAGACAGAGTTTGTCCATATATGAAGTGATAATTACTCTCAAAAGGTTCCATCCAACACAAGTTCTCGATGATACTTCTTTGTAAATAATTCTTACAATACCTTAATGACTTTTTCCTGTTTCTTCTTTTCCTTTTTTTTGGGGGGGGGGGGAGTTATCAACAACAACTTTTTATTCCTTCAATCACATTACCATGTCGGTGATGTGTATTTTGCAAAGACGAAAGCAAAATTTCTCATTGTTTCTTTGCCCCATCACTTATACAAATGCTTCACGAGCCCAAGGATCACCCACTCCCTCCACCCCATAAAATAAATGAATGAAAATACGTTTGTAATTTCTTGTGAAATGATGTGAGCCAGTGTACATTGTATATCAGCGATGTACATTTATATAGCAATATATTGGCACGACCGCTTGTGATTACAATTGTAATATTCTTTTACACATAGACAGAAACGCGTGCAGAACACACACAGAAACAATCGTAATGCAGTCATTACAATATCCTCTTTTGAAGTAAGCATGTGACTAGTGAGCACACTTTATGCCTTCATTATTTTGCACTATATGGCTATGGGTGTCAGCAAGACACTTGCCCTCCCCCCCCCCCTTTCATAAAAAATAAAAAAATGAAAAAATTGAAGACAAAATAACATCATCTTGTAGCAGAAGTGTCAAATTCAAAACTTGAGTTTTCAAAAAGAAGAATACTTTTTTGAAATTTGAAAGGCTAGTCTAGGGAGTACTATATCCTGAGATTTGAGAGGCATTTTTACAACAATTTTTTTTTCTAAATTATACGCTGTGAGTCAAATGATTATCATTACTCCTTACCCTCGTTTCAACACAATATCTGTCCCTAGACAAAGGGTGGTTGCACCACTACATCGGAGTTCTTTTTCAGAATAAAGAGAAGATTCAACCTGATCTCATCTAATTTTTGCCCCCTTTATCTTTATTTCTGAGGACACCAACGCGTATGACTCCACTGAAGTAATGTGGTAAGACTTGCACAAATTTTGCACCCCTGTGTGCATTCGTCATTTAAGTAAAATACCGTTGCCAATATATATTGAGAAATATTGATCTAAACGTAAGGACATTTATCGATATCTACTGTGTAATACATATGGGAACAAGTCTAGGATTTTCGTATTACTACGAGTTGCATTTCAGACTTACCAGTTTGCCATGCAGAGAGGGCGTACGCTTGGAAAGTATTGTAGGCTGTGTTAAATTCTCTTTGCAGGGCTGTGTGAAAGTCTCTTTGCATGATGGTACGGTGTTCTTTCGTACTTTGTCCACATAAAAGGTATGTGATCTCCCAAAAATAAAGTAACGTATTAAACGTATCTACAAAATGATACAATGCAGTAATTCTAGGAAGCAATGAGAGTAATTCATTAGGCCCGAAAAGAAGACAAACACAAAGGAAGATGGGAAAGAGAAAAAGATGCAAGACAGAAATGCAATTAGACATTCAAAGTGGTCTTCACCTAATCACCATAGAGAACACCTGAAACAAGGACATACAAACTTTGTTGTGCAATATGCAGACCAACAATCTGAAAAAAGAATAGCTGTGATCTTGAATATTGCGAGCTTGCTTAAGTCCCTACATCCTAATTCTGGAAAACTCCCGAACGTTTTTATCAGAATTAAACCAGTTTTTTATCTCGTTCACGTTAAATGTAACATGAAAGCAGTTGCCTGTCAACAAGGACATACAAACTTTGTTGTGCAATATGCAGACCAACAACCTTAACAAATAATAGCTGGAATCTTGAATATTGCGAGCTTGCTCTCAAGTCCCTACATCCTACTTCTGAAAAAGTTCCCAACGTTTTTATTAGAAATAAACAATTTTTTTTTTTTTTATCTTGGTCACGTTAAATGTAACATGACAGCAGTTGCCTGTCAACTAACCTCCCAAGGTTTCCCATTAAATGAAAAAAGATCCCTTTCTGAAAGATCCCCTCCTTGGTTTATTCGACTTATTCTCTGCCTCTTCCTTATTATATTAGCCTGCCCCTCCTCCGATGACGTAGGGTAGTCGTCATTTCTTTTAAGGTGGTTCGAAAAGTCCAATAACAATTTTTTAAGTATTAAAATACAACCCATGTTGGATACTAACAATAGGAACATGGCATGGAGGGATTTTCTTTAATACAAGAAATGCAATACTGTTTTTTGTTATGTTATTCTAAAGATATGAAATCTGTATTACATTTTCGACTCATTGATAGTTATCTTGTGTTCTAAATTGCATGGTTATCGTTGGTAGTTAGTAATAACAGACTGTAGAAAATAAGGTAAAGTTTTATAATACGACCCAACCCCTACCACCCATTCAGGGAAGATAAAAATGCTATTCCAAAAATTTATTTATTTTTGCAACGTATCTACGTGATATATACTTCCATTAATTGGATTTGGTGATTCAGACATAACCAAAAATATTTGTCTGGCATTACTTGTTGACTAATTAGCAGTTACCTTCTAGCGTGATTAAGGTAAAGTCTCGTTTTTAACAGACCGAATTTCACATAACGTTGTGTACAATGCCAGGTTGGACAAATCTAAAGGGTGAGCTCCGATGCGAAGCGCGTGTTTCGAGTAGGATAGCCTTGAAAAGATTTAGTAGCTATTTCAGTAGGCTCTCACTTACTCTTTCTAACATAAACCAAGGTAGCCTATAGACTACTATATATATTGTTTTTGAAGGAACGTACGTAAAACCCAATAAACAATTACATATCAGATATAACATAAATTCCTCTCATACAAATCTTCTACCTTTATCAAATTGTTAGGAAATGTCATAGGCAGTCTCTGCCATGTTCGAACGTTTTTGAAAGCATAATACATATTTGAACACACTTTAAAAACTAAGTTAGTCTGAGAGTAATAAAACTAATATTCATAAATACTTTACAAACTTTTGTATTATTGTCCCTTTTATTAATATGTTTCACAATTATCATCCGTAAAATGATTCCTCTTTTTTTTTCAGTTCGCCTTCATCATTGTGTTTATTGTTTGTTATTAAAGGGTTATACTTTACAACGTTATCTGAAAATAAAAGAGAATTAAAATAATATGTTTTTATCTTTTTTTAATTGATTCCGCACTCATCTATCTTTCTCTGTGATTTGCACCTCACACATCCATACAGTGTAAACATTGCCTTGTTCATTGTCATTATTCCTCAAAGTTATTCATACCTCCTACACTAACTTCTATCACTAAATGCACTTTACAACAATAATGCTCCATTTCACGTCCTTTATCAAAACTCACTTCGTTCTCCCCCTCCCCATTCAAAATAACTAACTCAACCCAACATATGATCAGATTAATTTCAGGGTTGTTTTGTACGCAGTCATATCCAGTGTGGATGGTGGCGTAACCACATTTCGTATTCGTTTTGTATGATCATTCAATAGATACACTGACCACATGTTATCATCATCATCTGTATTAAAAGGATCATGTCTATAGATTCATCTCGAAATGACTCTGTGTTAAAATACCTTAGATGATGTTCCTCTTCTTTTTGAAAAGTGTTTGTTGAAAGCAGGTGTGCGCGCGAAGTCCCATGTCATTCATCACAAAGGTCTTGGACCCAGGTATTTAGACTACAAATTAGAACCCAAATCCAAAGGTAATCTCTTTCCCGTCCAAAATAGATAATGAGAAGACACCCCTTTGTTCCCATGTTATCCTGATCATCCATAGGTGTGTTTGGTGTTAAACGGCTGAAACAATAGGTCTTAGAACGAGTTAAGGAACCACATGCCAGAGTCCCTTAGAATTGCCACCAGCTTATTGTTACAAAGAGCTCCCATTTACTTGTTTTTATCTCTCCCTGAACCTGGTCAGCCTTGTTTTAAACTCCATCATGTATTGTCTTCTTACGTTACTCTCCCGTTCGTATACCTCAGAATTTGAAATAATTTTTTGTTACCATCACCTCATTGCTACATTAACAATATTATCATTACAGCGACGGAAAAGTGATACTTATCTTAAAGGAGATAATAAAGGAGCTAAATCATATCTCTTTAAACTCTTCAAACTGGCCGCGTTATCCTTAATGCGGAATTGAGATCTTAATAGCAAAGATACTGTCTCCCCGGTGTACAAAGACGAATAGCAGAACGAAAAACTACACTTAGATAAGAAGGTCCTAAGCAGAAAGTATCGAATTATACTAGGAAAAAACTCGATGAGTACAGACCCTCCTCAACTGTCAGATGTCTGACATTGGAACGACTGGACGCCAGCACAACAGAGGACAATGTACTGTTCTAGGGAGTTAAGGGAGAGTTGAAATTAAATTCTCAAAATGACTGGTAAGAAGTTGAGCCAAGCGCGGTAACGGAATTACCAAGCCATCTCACAGTACACAATAATGTCCACAAGCTACTTTACTTCATAAACTGTCCTAAGGAGTTAAGGAAGAGTTTGAATTAGCTCAAAAGGACTGGTAAGAAGTTGAGCCAAGCATGACAACAGGCATTGGCACGTCGGGCAGAAAACAATGTGACTTTTTAACGTCAACGGTAGCGATTCGAAACGATTACTTTGATTGCTGCTAGGGTAGTCGACAAAGCATATCAGGAGTCACATTGAGCAGCGCCTTCAAAAAAAAAAAAGGAAAATAAATGAAAAGAGAATATCATTCCCACAAATCCAAAAACCCAACTTGTAAAAGTCCGAACTAAGTAGATTTTCACCGACAACAAACCTCTCCTTATAAATTTACACTGCTTTGTCTTGTTTCCTTTTGCTAAAATGGAAACATTGAACTTGCGCAAAGTAGGCTTGTTTCTACAAGTTGACAAAACCGCCCAGTTGACAGAAAACCGTTTTGTTTGTATGTTGAAGTCCCACACATAATACTTATGGATAGTTCCTCCATACCTCTCTCCAAATTTGAACACGTTGTTTGGTCAAAGGTCGTTAATGTTTACCTCCAGAGTTCTGTCTAACATTGATAAGGTTTGACCAAACAAAGTCTGAGCATTTTCGAAGTGGGATAATGTCATGAAACAAATACCGGTACTCATTAATACATTAATATCATATGTCGGACGTTATCAGTAGTGAATCAATGTGGTTGACCGTCGTGGGCCGTTTGGGTTTCATTCAGAATGTTTCCTTTAAATGCATATTGCACGTTGGGCTGCAGCTGTACTAGAAAGGAAAGAACGAGATAAATTTCCAAATTTTATGCGTAAACCTTACAGAATTAGTATAGGTATTACAGGCGCTATGTATACAATATATCGTTTGTAGGCAAAGTACCGGTCCAGCTTGTAGACACTTTTACATACAGACGTAAATTGCTACGGGGATTTGTTTTGACCTTTATTGATGTTTGTAACAAGGCACCTTTTTTTTATATTTTCAGCTTAATTGCATTATCTTAACATGTGCTGAACTCTGAAAATGGCATTGCATCAGAAATAGGTGTAGCGTTGCCTAAACTATTAAATATTTTGAATCCAAACACCCGTCCCTCGGTTCTGCATCATCCAGTGACTATAGTTTGGAACTATAAGTGACATTGATATTATTGGCTCAAAATGCCTATATGTTTTTCACCCACCCACCATGGATCAATCACAATTGAAATGTGGGGAGAACATGTTTGACTCACTGATAGGTTTGAATGATAAACCTGCCACGGCAAGCGTCTAAGCACTGCTCTTTTTGATGGCTTTTGGTTCATTGGACAGGTTCAATAGGTTTTCCCATTGGGTATGACGTAACGTCCATTAACGTGACCAGAAGAAAAACCCAGAAAGCTCTGAGGTATTTGCAGAATTGTGAGCTATGGAATGAAAGATTTCTGTATCTTCGAGTGGTATTGCAAGGGAAAAACTGGTCAGGTATTGCATATTTTGAGACATACAATAAATTTGCTGATTGATTCATTCAATTCCTTCATTTTCCCTAAAGTTATTGAATAGGCGGCTACAAACAGCTGAAATATACGTTGACCAAAATATTTTATTTTAGTTAAATACCATTTAAATTTGAGAATTATTTCGAAAAGTGTGATGCACGCTTATGAAATCTTTGAATTTTAATATTATTTCTATTTTACTGAGAGACTTTGGTTCCACAGATGTATATGTCAAGTCCAGGCCTTTACAAATAATCTTGAATGGAGAGTATTTCCTGCTGCTGTTACACGTACCTTAACTCACCACCTTAAGTCCCCTCCCACCACCACCCTCACCCCCGAAAGAACAAACTAAGGACTGTACTGAGGACAATATTGTTTTGAAATGAAAAACAGCTAAACTTGTTTAGATTTTTTATAGTGAAATGCATTAATCGTAAAACTAGCTAACGCCATTCCACCAGCGAGTGCACTATGACTAAGCATCTGATATATGATGTCACACATGCTACCAACACATATAAGTAAACCTTGCCTGACTTCATAAAACATCTTCTTAAGTACTAACGCTGTTCATGATATGGTGACCACAGAATTCTCATCGTGACTGTATACTGGCCTTGTATTATGATATGTAGTTGTACACGGTTGACCAGAGTATAGTATGTGGTTGTACACGGTTGACCAGAGTATGTTTGTACTAAGGTACCTTATCTCATTTGATGTGTCCTTCAAATAATTGATAAACTCATAAATATACACAGAGGTACAGCCACAAACAAAACCTCGGTGACTTTGTCAAGTACTGTGATGTCAGGTTAATCATTGCAAACCACTAAAAAGTAAGATTTTCCTAAAAAACATCAAAAACTGACAGCTCATATATCAAAATTCCGTAATCTAACATCACATGCAACAAGAAGTTTTCTTTTTTTTAAGACTCCCTCCGTCACGTTCCTAGCAACACACGATATTGATACCGTCATTAAAATCAACATTAAAGGAGCATAGATACTTGTGATGTACTTCTTACATTAATTTTTGCACTTTCTTTCTCGTAACTATTCGTTAAAGCGATGTGTATATAAAAAGTAATGCCAACGACAAATTCTTTCAGGAAGTGCCCCAGTGGAGACATGCCGTTATTCGTACGTTAAAATAGGATTGACTTCAACCTCAGTCTTCTTTTGTTCTACTGAGGTTCAACTTCTTCCAAGTTGTCATTGCCTTAAGTCAGTTTTATCACCCCATGCTGTGATAATCCACATGGTCAATTAAACTTCGTTCTCCCAAAGTAATTCAGGTGTGTCAATCCAATGTCTAGGCTTTCTTGAGCTGCCTGGCAAGGGGTATTAGGTGTCATGTTTATCGTAATACATGTGTAATCGAGCATGAAAGAGGGTCTGTTGAACTCTTTAGCATGGTTTTAGCACAATAGTAATGTCATGAGGAAAATCGTTATGTTTTAATTTGTTTCTTATGTTGACGCCCACAAGATAATATTCATGTGTATGTTTCTTATGTATCCCCCAGATTGAACATAAAAAGTTGTTTGGGGGAAGGTTATCGAAGTTTACTTGAATTCTGCAGGTAGACATTGATAACCTTCTACCAAAAAAACTTTCCTACTGCTATAGGTAGGGAAAAGCTTAAAAGACATGCTCATGAATATTATCTCGCTGACGTCAACGCAAGAAAATATGGGACTCAGATTAGATAATTGGGACCCAGATTGTCCATCTGGGACCCAGCTCTCGTTTGCACCGTGTGGCCTATCTGTGGCCCATTTTGTCAAAGTTGGTTATTTGGAATGTATATGAGCTTTACAGGAGCCGATCTTTGCAGTACTGCATCTTTTTTCACAGCCCAATTATTTACAAAAAAGAAATTGTTCGTGAAGTATTTATTTTGCTTGCCTTCACAGGCAAGACAAACAAACCAAAAGATTACTCTGTTCAGAAGAAATCTATTGTGAATCTGCTTTTTCCCGTAGCAGGTTGAGATGGTAAATAAGCATGTTGATTTCAGTGGGAATAGATAAAAAATATTGCCATGTAACAAATGTGGATCATACCCCCGTTTAAATATTTGCAACTGCAACAATGATATTTGAACGAATCAACATATCAGATGCATAATACTTCCACAATATGTACAATTTAACTAAACTCTAAGACTTTTAATTACCCTGCAATTAAGGACTGATTACGGATAACCCTTTAAATGGGGATTGACAAATATGAACATTACTGAGTATTCATAATACAGATATATACAATGATATTTTACACAATGAACAGTGTCCAACCTGCACAGGAGATAGATTTATAATTGGGTGACATGAAAATTCATCAAAATACAAATCGTGTATCTGATAGGCCTGCAGTGACACGATCCTTTTTTCAGTACTGTTCTGAGTTGCCCTGTACTAAGTACCATATATACACGTATAACAGTGATATTGCAGCTTTGCGTAGCTTTTAATGCAATCATTATTAAAGGAAAATCAACCCTGGACCGTGTATTAACCGTTGTACGATAATATGATCGGAGTTAATGGAAGCGATGTATGAGGTCGCACCCCAGTGCGTCCAGCGATGGAATTAACTCTGAGCGTTTATTATTATCCTATGGTTAATACATGATCCAAAGTTGATTAATCTTGTTCATGCGTACAATACCAATACGAAAGAGAAGGAAATTTTGGTTCGTAAATAACCCCATTTTTATTGAAAACGAACTCCGATTAAAGGTAAACAAGATTCACAACATGTAATCAATATTCGTGCACGATACAAAAAGTAACATTTTAACAAAGTGAATAACATTAGTATAGCAATAATATGGCACAATGAGTTTTAGTTTCCATTCAGTTATATAGACAGTTGTGTTCTACTAGCGCGTTAGTCTATATGTAGGGCCTGTTACAGTTCAATATACAGCATGTTTACATTCAGTATGTGTTTATTCACTGTTCATACGTACTTGAAATGAAATCCTCTACACCTATTGGCCCATTTCAGTCAGGTGACCGTGGGTTAATCGCTAATAAACCAACTGTTTAAACCACGGTCAATCACCTGCGGATGAATACAATAGAATTGTAGATCCACAGTTTGTTTTCAGTCTGCCATATCCTACACAAAACAATGGCTAATACAGTATAACTAGTAATAGGCCTATTAGTGAAATAACGTTCGATTTGAAGTTCGTACATCTAACGTTACCTACCCCAAGGGCCTTAACCTGCTCACAAGTAAAATGTGAATGTACGTAAATCTACGTAACAATAGCACCGTATACTGTTAGCGGTAATTCTCCTAACGCAGGGTAATCTTTTTGTATCGGGTGAAGGCTTCATCAGTATATTTTAAACACCTTTGAAAGTCTGATAGCCCACCAGAGTTAGCTTTCCTTCTTTGTCGAATTCTGCTAAGATGTTCAGAAACAATTCCCTATGCAATAAAATCGTATAGAGGACTAAGGACTGCAATACATCGCCACTTTGAAGGGTCTCCATACAACCGCCGGATTAGCAGGAATTGTTGCTATGTCAACTGTTATTGTTATTCTTTTTTGTGTTACTTTGTGTTTCGCGCACGAATATTGTTGACATGCTGTAAATTTGTTTACCCTCTCTCGGGTTTCTTTTTCAATATTAAGTTGTTTAAGAAGCAAATTCCTTTCTTTTTTGTCCTTTTTTATCAAAATCTCATTGGCATGTATGATTAAGGTTAATCAACGCTGGACCTGTGTATTAACTGTAGGATAATGCACGATCGGGGCCAGCCATACCCTTAAACCCCCGAGAATTAATCGTTGATTAACCTTTAATTATTCACTTACAGAGCTAAGTGTTTTCCTCATCAAGTCATTAAATAGTTGGAATTTGTTTAGAATGGACTAGAATATTTTTTATTTTTATTATTTTTTAAATCGTTGCATTCAGAGAAAAACTTGGACATGCTTAATGCCACACCCTCAGCTTAACAACAGTAACAGCAGAAGCAGTAACATTCATTTCGTTAACCTTCATTCATAACCTGGGGGGAGGGGGCTTAGGCCTCCGTTTTTTAATTTACAATGCATATTCAACCCCTTTGCCTTTAAATGTTTGAATTTTACGCTTGCAACCATTACTCTTAATTCTGTGTGATTGTATTGCTTTAAGGAGTCGATGTTGGACGTTTCTGTAAAATCGACAAAACCAAGAAAATATTAATTCCGGTAGGCTTTATCAAGTATGCTGAATAACGCTTTCGCGCGACACAATTCCGAAAATTAGAGAGGTAAGATGACCATCGGAAGAATTAATAATGAAGTTATCACTGTGCTGTTGTTAGTTTATTATTTACATTTTTAGGCCTATATTTCATTTTTCAGTAGCCGCTAGGTTAGGCCTAGGTCTACGAACTTTAAATAGGGTATTATTCACTCTTAGCTGTGTTTTGTGTGTACATGTACTTAGGGGAGCAGATTACAAAACGCTGACCAGGGAGGTGTTATTAGACCTCCCTGCGCTGACTGTCGAAATACTGTTTAACCAGGGAGGTCTAATACCACCTCCCTGGTTTAACTATGTTCATCCGCTCGTGATATCACTCTAAAATCGATCGTGTATTCTTCCTCGGATAATAAACGGTGACCTGACCTAAATCGGCCAATGTAGGTTTGAGGAGTGACTTATCAAGTATGTATGACCTAATGATTGCCATTAGGTCATGATATGACAAAATTGAAAAAGCTGATCGATGTGAATATCCGTTGTAAATATTACCACCTTTATGACATTACGTCACACAGAATTTTTCCGTCGTGCTACCTGACAAGTTAGTCCTCCTAAATAATTATGCCGTGTAAGAAAATTTCACTCTTAATCGTGTTTCTTAGGTGGTCATGATTTCTTACTCAGAATATTGCTCACCTAGGTTACGTTGCCACTCACCATATTGTGCGTTACCCTTCAATTTGAGAAAGAGGACACAAACAGCTATGGAAGTCTTCCTCACAACTGTACCTATCCTACTTGAAAAAAGGGGGACCGCAGTCACGACTCTGGGATCTCCCTAACAGCTGTTAGTGAAGAGACCAGTTTACTTAAATATATAGATAGGACTATAAGCCATGTAGGCTTTTTAACTTTACACGATTAAATCAATCCGTTTAACACAGACCAAGGCACCACAGTGACACATCTCGCGTGCAGATACTGATTCAAAGTAATACAAAATGACAAAAGAAAATAAAAGATTGACAAAATGTCACACAAGGGCTAACGTCTCTTGAATTAGCTGCAATAGGTTCATCAAAATGAAAATAATAGAAGTTTATATTTCAATTTCAACAAACGTAACGGCTGGTGAAGACAACTTACAATTTAGGTCCAATTGAGGTTCTTTTCAACTATTTTAATCAGACTTTGATCGATTAAAATCTTCCAGTTGCTAAAACAGAGGACCGACTCGCCGTGCTTGTGAATGTAGGAACCACAGAACGTTGTGAAAATGCACGTGATTAACCGTGCATGTATAAGCTGAAACCGACGGATGTGTACTTAAGGCAGTATACATGTTTTTGTCACTTTCATTTCATGTTCATATTTTGTTGATTCATTGGTAAATAATGGAGACGGAAATATCAGACTACATGAGACGGAAACTATCAATACAGGAAAGGGGTCATATATACACAATCGTTTACCTTGAAACGTTGTAGTGCCTTCGAAGACAACTATGAGCGTCCACTGTTATTTTAAAAGGTTGGGTGGAGGATCTGACGATCTGACTTATCTGCTCTCACATCAGTCACTAAATCACACTTTGTCACACATGAGGGGGGGGGGGGGGCAACGCAGAGAAAGTGTTGAAGAAGGGGAAGAAACTTTGAGAGCAGAGGCAACTTAGCTGTGATGGCTACATCATAAGCCCAATTCATATGGAACGAGAATTTCTCCGCGATCTGTAGAGTGAATGCAAAACCCGGTGATTACCAGTGTTGGCGTGGAGAATGATGATAATGATAATAAAAACGTTATTTTCAACAACGACGTGGCAAATATTGGTACCAACGGCGTGATTATCATTAGGGACGTAAATATCGGTAAAAATGGCGACAGAGGAATTAAGGACGATATGAAAATTGAAATTAGAGGTATGATATCGACGAGAGCCAGGCGCGAACATAAATATGTTCACAACGGCGTATTCCCTTGCAACTATGATAGCTAAATATTCTTAACAACCTTTTCGCGTTTGATAGTTGATAGAAAAGAAAGACACGACATGCAATTTAAGTTAAAACAACGAAAAAAAAAAGCGTGGCGCTATTGCAGTCAATGCAAAAGCATTGACTAACGATGCAAGTATGAATAACAATGAAAAAACACCATGAACGATATGATTCCGATCAACGGTCACAAGTCAGTTAACGATCCTATTACTGCTAATAGGGCTTTTCGAGCTGAGAGGGCCACAGGAGGCGTGCTTATGGTCAGTCTGAAGACATGATATCATTTATACCCAATGCAGAATAAAAAGGGGCGCAGATTATGTATTTTGACATTTGTTTGGCAAACATAACAGCAGTACCTATGGACAAGTTAGTCCTGAGCTCACCACGAGAAGTAAGAGTAAACTCCGTGGGGATGAATGCAATAAAAGGATAAATTGAAAGTGGGACCGTTTGCAGTGATAATACAGTTTTTTACGTCAAAATTTCGTTTTCATCTTTTACATCACTCTCAAATTGTATGAATGAACGATATTAATCAGCTTTGAACCTGTGCATCCTTCGACGCATAATGCATGATCTGGGGTTATTGCAAGCGATGCACGAGGGAACGTCTTGAGTGCACCCAGCGATAGCGTTACCCCCCTGAGGGTTCATTACCCTTTTCCCGTTAGCGTGTTGATTAACCTTCTATTCAGAAATGTTAACTGAAATCATAGCTACGCAGTGGCGGAGCTAGGGGGGGGGGGCATGAGGGGGCATTTGCCCCTCCAGATTTTTCCCTTGCCCCCCAGTTGCTCTCACCCTTCCCAATCAGATCTTGTACTCATCCAAAATTAATCACAAAACTATGTATTGGCATTGGACTGAATAGGAACAGCTTCCGGGGCACCATGATAAATAAATGCCTAATTTATGTTACACAGGCTGCCAGTTTTAATATCATGCCCGTAGCCACTTCAACAGTAGGCCAGCCTGGTCAGACAAATTTTCTCTGGCATGTTTACCGTCCAGCATAAGGGAAGGTCGGGTAGCTGGTTGTTTTCCTAAATACAAAAATGTCGTTGTTTTCCTAAATATAGGAATGGAATGGAAGTGTCTGTAGCCTATGTGTGTGTGTGTGGGTGTGTGTGGGTGTGTATGTGTGTACCCGGTGGTACCGCGTAAATGTGAAATGGTACTCCCAAAGAAAAAAGTTGGGAACCTTGGAGTACGGTCAACCGAAAAAATAAATAATATAAAAATAAATAATATACCTCTCTTGGGGCTTAATTTTCCACCCAGAGATATGCTAAAACCTCAGAGCTTCAGGGGGGTTTCGCCCCCTGGACCCCACCAGCGGCCCTAAGGCGGGCCCGTGGACCCCACCCCGCAAGGCCTCGCGCTCCGCTCCCGGTTTCGCGCTGCTCGAGAAAATCTTTGCCCCCCCAAACATTTTCCTCTGCCCTCATTTTGCCCCCCCCCCCCAAGTCTGACATCCTGGCGCCGCCACTGTAGCTACGTTTCAATTTCTTTCACTAAACAGAGACTTATTGTCTTCTATTTGTACGGTAGAGCATACCCGCTGATCCATCATAATGGGAGCATTTGAAGCCATAGTATGACCTACGTCTGTGCATACAAAGTTTCACTTTGCTCCATACCAACTAGAATGTGTTATGAAACTTGATTCTTACAAAATCGTACAATTTTATTTCACCCCTGTACATGTAACGGTACGAGTGAGATGTTGTACTTGGGGTTGAAGGACATTACGCCTCTCACAGTCGCCTTAGCGACAGTTGCCATGGAATTTTTATGTATGTTTGATATATGATACATGAGGGTATAACCTGGTATGGTACTTCAGGTAACTATTATTCCACATTAAGGTAGGGGTCAAGACGTGTGAAGATGTGTGTGTGTGCCCTTGTTTTCGGGTGGGATCGAGGACCGAAACAATAGATTTTAGGTTCTCTGTAGGAAATTCAATAGATTTCTCCGGTCCTCTCAAGATTAACAATAGACAGCCTATTGTTAAGGTAAGTGTTAAGAAAGAAAAAACAAAAGAAAGCACAATGAGGTCCTCGGAATGATTGGAAAACAAAGCTGAGTGTGTGTGTATGTGTTGGAAAGTAAGTTTCAGTTTCAAAAGGTCTCTCCCGCAACTCCTCCTAGACCACAAAGCCGATGAAGATCAAAATTGGTAAGTAGGTAGGTGACCCATGGTCTGAATTTGTATGTTCGGAAAACTTTAAGTCAGAGGTCAAAGGTAAAATTATTGAAAATCTTATACTTGCTGTGCTTCTGAATCTAAAGTCGCTATTTTCTTACGACTTTCAAATACATGACCCGTATATTAGATTTTATCTGAAAATCATGTTTGTATGTTTTTAAGTCAGGGGTCAAGTTCAGAGATCAAACGTCACATTTGACACCGAACTGTTTGGGTCTGCAACTCTTCTTACACCATAGTGCCGACGATGGTGAAAGTTGGTAGACCCATAGTCTGAAATTTGTCTCCAGTAAAACATTGAAGTTCAGAGGTCAAATTAGTGAAAATATTTTGTTTGCAGTATTTCGTAATCAAAAATGGCTATGTTGATGTGACCTTCAAATATATTACCGCCATACAGTATTTTATCTTTTAAATCATCCTTAAATGTGTTTTGAGGTCAAAGATCAAATTGAACATCAAAAAGTCTGCATCTGCAAATCCTCCTTGACCACAAAGCAGATGTGGATCAATGTTTGTAGATGGGTTGCCCATGGTGTGAAGCTTTGTCTCCTCCAAAACGTAAGGTAAGAGGTCGAAAGTCAAAGGTCAAGTCTTGAATCGGCAAAATATTTTGGAAAAGTGTGTCGCGATTCCCTTCTTGACAGTAATAGCTTATTTTTGCTGATGAAAGCTGATTTTTCCAGGATAGGTCCAAATATATGCCAATAATAACAAACTAAACCTCCCCAAGAATCCCAGTTGCGGAATTTTGAGAGTCCAAGATGGTGTTGAAAATGACCGTCATTTCCCCATTTGCATCATAACTTTGTCTCTAGAAATAGCAGAAAGTAGAAACGGTGTGAGATCATATATTTTAGTGCACTAGGTATCCAATACATTTGCAACTTGTGTAATTGAAAGCTGCCACATGTCCTAAACCATGATGACGTCCATATAGTTCATCAAAATGGTCGCCATTTTCAATAACGTTGCCTTCCGCGACAATAGAAAGTTCAAAGTGTCAAATGCTCTTTTAGGCTAACAATAATCTAATACACTTGTTATCCAGAGGACCAAAACCCTGTAAATGACATGTGGACATGTGGTATTTTATGTATTGCACCATGAACACGTGTTGTATTAGTCCTGAACTTCACCATTTGAATACGCAGTTGTTGGTGTAATCTCCTCAGCATGCAAATGCTGACTCTGTATTACGAAATGGCTGGTCATGCGTTTATTGCGCATCAAAGTGTCCAAGTCTCTTGCAACTACAAGTCAGGACAAAAATGTCCAAGTTTCTTGTAGCTACAAGTCATGTTGCCGAAACCATCAGGTTTCCACCCACATGATACCATGTTTCAAAGAAAGTTGTCAGGTGTAACAGAAATGCCATTTCTACAGGTAGAATTGTTCGGACTTAAAATCGCCAGTCCCATTCTTTTGGGGGACGATCTTGCTTATCTACTGTTGATAAATGTGTAAAGAATGTCGTTTTGCTGCAGCAATTGTTGGATGTAAACTCCATAGTTGAAATTCCGATCAATTGCCCTGTTGTATATCATGGGGTGGTTAACAAAATCGTAGTTGGTTCCATACAGCTTCAAAATAAAGGCTTTCTTACTCTCCACTTTGTTGAGTGCTTTCACTGTTTACAAAGATTCCCCCTTCTAGTGTACTATACTGAATGCTTTACTCCTGCAGTGGTATCTCCTGTAACATTCTGAATATCAGGAATGCAAAAGCTGACACTGTCACATGTCTGTAAAATCACATACTAGAGCCTCTAATGTGACAAGTCAGTCAGTATTATATCCAACAACTTTACAACATATCCATACAACTTTAGAAGTCTCATGTCTGTCTGCTTCAATTTCAGTTTTCAGTATGCAGACCATTTGCAGTTTCAAACGAAGAAGTCTCCTTATTGTTACTATTGGTCAAGAATGATTCCTGGCGTGAACAGGCACGTTTTCCTCTACGTCTCTAGATGTTCCATTTGGGCTGGCGGTAATCTCTTTTGTAACTTTGTGGAGACTCCTCTTCAATATCTATAAATCGAAAGAAACTGTCAACTCATCACCATGACTCACAGGACTCATGATAGGCCTCACATACACCACCATAAGTGAATGGTTTGGCTGAATGAAGCAGATGGCCACCTTGTAAGACTGATGACCTTTCTGTAGCTTGAAGTGCTTGATAAAGTATTTCAACAGGTAACCAATAACATTTTTTGCTGGCGCTCGTTTTACTCCGTCTTAAACAGAGGTGACTGAGGCGCAAGTGCAGAAGCAAGGAACTCGTCCATCTCAGAAGTGTTATGCAAGACACATATAATCTTGTTGAATAAGAGAGATAGATTAAATTCAACATTCTCTCCTCTGACTCTTACAATTTTCTCTTGTTAGCCAATTGTAATTACTTTGTCATATGTCCATAGTGTACCGGCAATGTTTGTTACTCCTTTCCCGACATTGATAATTCCAAGGTCTAAAGCACAATCACATATGGCACACGGATCGGCAACAAGTTCGCTTCAGAAGCAATCTAGAGGTTCTGTTTCAAAACCTGCTAATGGTGGATGTGCTTCTAGCTGTCGATCAAAGGTGATCCTTGTCATCTCTCGACTCTGTGCTTTTGCAAAGGTCCGTATGTTTCTCCGATGTATACGTGTGAACACATATGTATTGCTCTAGTGCAAGACGAGCCGGAGCACACCAAGGTAGTGTGGGTAAATGCAGATAATGTAGGCACGTGAGCTCGTAGAGCATGCGAAAATGCATGACCAAAACGCTTGTGTGTGACTGCATCTCTGGCATATACGCCATGACCATCTTACAATAAGCTTTAGCTTATTGAAGATAGTCCTGCTACAATGAAACCGTGGTCGGGGTTACGGTTAGCGACAATGGAACTTTGACTAAAATATAGAGGAAGAAATTCTGGTTTGACAGACATAATTATAAAAATGTTTGGGTCATATTACTTAAAAATCTAATAAAAAGACCCCTTTGATTTATACTTTCTTTCACTTTTATATCAGAACATTGTCACAAGTATACCATTATAAACACAGAAAATAAGAAAAATAACAAACGTGTTAATTACTTTTAGTTAGTGTTAATCTTATGATTCTGATAGACCCCATTGCGCTAATGACAAATCAGCTGCTGCAATACTCACACCGTAAAAAAAGAGGCCAGTTTAGACGCCATTTTGAATAAACCTGCTTAGAAGCATTTGATGTATTTAGATAACAATTTTATAAGATTCCTTTTTGATCAAGACATAAACGTAGATACTGTTTTTACTTTCATGCTAATCACTACTTTCGCGGAGCGACTCTTTTAAATGGCGGCCACTTTGATTAACTATGTGGAGGCCATCTTGGCTGATGACATGTAGATTTTGATTACATTTGATTTTGATTACCTAGTTATTTATTTTATTGGATTCCTAATACACTAACACATATGATTTGACACCTTTCCTACTTTCTGCCTTTCCTACTTTCTGCCTTTTCTACTTTCTGAATTCTCAAAGTTCTACAACTGGGATTCTTGGGAACTTTAGGTATGTTATTCTATACTAATTCCCATGTGTATCCTGAAAAAGCCAGTGGGGCTTAAAGTAGACAAAATAGGTGAATTGTGTCAAGACTACCAAACGGCGCGCTATCATCAGTGGACGCTAGCGAATCCTACACAAAGAAACTAAAAAAAAAATCAACAAGATAACAGTCTATCCGCCAACATTAAAAAGAGCTTCCTTCTCTTACATTTTATGCATGACGTTTCGTGACATCATAGGGTTTTGAATGCTAATGTAAAGAAGACGATTTTCGAACATATTCCCCTTTTTTTCAACAATATTTCAAAATTTAGAAACATTCAAAAGATTGCAATCGTGAAAACTATTTTCCAAAACATAAAAATGAGTGTTGATGTCCACTTCGAGGTTGATGTCCTATTTGTGTATCATTAAATTTCGTAAATGAGTCAGGTACTCTGCAAATGTAAGATAAATTATTTGCGTCCCTTTATACACGTGCATGATATGTATTAACACGACATGAAAGGGATGGCAAGTTTGCATGTCCCGCATGTACCCGTTTGTGTATAGACTATATCCAGTACATATAAAAGTTTTACTTAAATCGCGGTATCCTAAATTGTTGATTATAGGTGTTTGTGCCATTTAATTTTCAAAATTTTGGTGTGACGGAAAGCTTATGTTGTCATTTGCAAATATGGATTTAAAAAAATCGAATCGACTCATTAAATGAGTCAGGAAATTCCAAAGTTTAGAGACAAGTGTTTGCGACGTAGGAAATACCGCCTTCCCTTCGAAAGTCTTTGTTTTCACACCCAATGGCAAAAAACTTTAATTTCTAACTAGATGGAAGATCAAAGTGTACACCTACCTTGCTATAATGAAAAAGGAAAATCCTCTTTTTGAATTATTCAACAAACAGTTGGCTATCAATTGTCAGTTCAGCTCCGTGAAATGCCATTCTTCGAGACGTCCAGGATTGGGGATTTTAGAGAACAGGTAATTAAGTAAGTGGTTGCGTATGGACTGATGGATGAATATACCCCCTAAATCGCTGAAGATACCAGGTAAGCTTCTGGACATAGTGTTTCAGTATTTCCTAGATGGAAACTGTTCTCTTCATTTATCACTTTATTTTTTTTTTTGTAGTTTCACTCAAATATTCGAAACTTGTGGAGTCATAATGGTTGCTTGTGAGAGGTTAAGAGACTCCACCTGCCCCCAGGAGAGTAGTTGTATTTTGTTTTCTAGAGAGGCCTGGAACGTAAATGGGGAAGTCACGATGAATCATTTGAAACAAAGTTACAGTTGGGCACCTTGTATTTGGGTCAGACGGGAGGGAGCTCGGAATGTACGAGAACTCTATAATAAGCGGAAATCAACTAGGAACAGTGTTTAGAAAATATGTCACAAAGGTACTGCTTAAATTAAAGCGCCGAAAATCTTCCATTGTAATAACTTTGTAAGTTTTGCCTTTCGAATCGTCATTGGACTTGAATATTGATGATCATAACACTACCATCTTGTTTTGGAAGAGAAAAATAATACCCAGTGTATAGACTATACAAAGCCCTCCGCATGCCTGTGGGCCTAAATCAAATTTGACAACTCGGTACTTCGGTGACAGCGTTGAGTGATAAGTAAGCATGACCAGGTAAGCTAATCACAATTGCAAGAGCGACACAAGAGCATGAATAATATGAGCCAGTGTTCGTTAACGTTACGTATTATAGATGTAGCAACATAATGGCCAGGAAGATGATATTTATCACTAAGTCTTGTGAACAAACCCAGGCATTTACAAAGATACACACGCTCTGGACCCACATTGACACTCATTTTGTGGTGACTACAGAACATGCTCTATTGAACTAAAGGAATGTTTATCGAACACATATTATGAATTCATTATTTTGCATTATATGGACATGAGCCACCATCAAGACACCACCAAGGAAAAATAAAAAACTTGATGGAAGAGAAACTACCATCAACCTCTTGTAGTGGAAGTGTCGATTTCAAAACAACAAGGATACTCAACTAAAATTTGCAAGTCCAAAGAGTCTAGAAAATACCATTCCCTGGAATTTGAGAGGTGTTTTTTCATTTTCTTTTTACACTCTGCGCGTCAATATGATTATCATTTTTCCTTACCCTCGTCCCAACCAAAACTTTTGTCACCACACAAAGAGTCTTTTAATCGCTAAATCGGAGTTCTTTTTATTTTCAGGATAAAAAATATCTTACCTAATCTATGTAAAGTTTTGCCCCTTTTACGTTATTTCTTATTTGCAAACAACCATGTATATATGACTTTACTAAAGTCATAAGATCTGAGCTAAGACCTGGAAAACTGATACACCACTTAAAATGTGTATTCCTAATTTAACCGAGTAAAACCTACACGACAACTAAAACAGTAAACTATGTATGTCATAACATTGAAGAATATGAATCAACAAGATTAACATATCAAGCTTATGTAGGAATGAATGATAAAGATCTTATTTTAAAAATGGAAATGAATACAACAAAGATTTGGGACACCATCATTATCCAATTTCGTTGGTAATCATGCTACTGCACTAATCTGATTTTGCTAGATTCATGAAGTGACCTCCTTTCAATTCCATAAATTCTATTCGGTCGTCCTTTGTTGAATTTATCGCTTTTATTTTATCATAAAGTTTCTTTGCAGTCTCGTTCCACCCGGCAACTGTCCATCTCATGCCCTGGCATCCGTTTTGGCAGGCAATCTACGGTTAAAAGGAAAGGAGCTGATGTCAAAGTTCAGGAGAAGATGTTAGAATTAAATTAGAAGAATTAAATTACTGCCTGTGATTTGGAACCACATTCGACTGTTCGCATGTAGGCTACCAAGTCAGACTTTGAACAATTCTGGCACTCTCATACCATCAATATATTCAGCAAGATTGAAAGCCCGGACTGCAGTAACAAAGCTTAGTGAATATCCCACGTCGTAATTATGGACAGCAGATTCAAAACTGCTCCCATGGCCTAAGGCACGGATATGAAAAATTCCCATTACAATAATCAGAAACTCTCAAAGTAACATATACTCTCCTGCATATACAAAGTAACATACAACAAAACGTTCCTGGTCAGCAGTGTTACAACATACACAATTTCTATGACAGTTGACAATTAAGAAACCGAATGAAAGCTACCAATTGACAGAATACAACAGGATTAATATTGGTTGTATTTCAGTGGGTAAAGCCAAGGAAATATATTTCATTGTCATCCATTTATCAGTTCAATTTGATTTTTGTAACAGTGCATCTCGGTGTTTTCATATTTATACCTTCAACACCTCTGCATATGGGCATGGATCACCGTTCTCGAAGCAAGAACAGTGTAGTTGGTGGTTGTCAATCAATTTGCGTCTCACAAAATAGGATATATTTGTTGAGTTAAGGCTTGAGGTAAGAGTTATTAACATGCGTTAACTTTCAATGTTGCAACGATATGAGAATTTGTGTAATTTTATTTACATTCTTATAATGTGTCAATGAACACCGGTAACGTTGTTAAACTGAAATAATTGAAGATTTCTTTTTTTCAACATGTATGTTAATGATGATTTTCATCCATTGAGACAAGTAACATACACAGACCTATTTTACCAAATATTTCATGTAAACGCTATTTTACTACTTTTTGTTATCGAAATTAAACACCCTTTTATGATAAAAAAAATTTAAACGATTGTTTTAGTTCTCACCTTCGCTACGTTTTGAAGTAGTCTGAATCCATTACCACGACCTAGGGACAAAAGAAGTTAGTACACAGTCATAAGACGTGCTAGTCGTCGACACAGTCGAGAAGATAAAGTATTTTACTGATCAAAAACTGGCCATGATCTATTTGAAATATACATTAGATGGCTTTACGTTGATATTTTTTTTTTTCGTGGATGTTTAAACCAGTTTTCAGAATAGCTAATGTATATATTCTCCAATTACGAAAGGATGATTTACTTCAGCAAAGTTATGATTTTTCATATTTCTGCATTTGAAAACAATGTTGTTTTATTTGATGCAGGCTATACAATCGTTCATCTGTTGGTGTAAGACAGACCGTCGTAAAGTTAAATCTATTACATATTGCCTGTGCTGAATATTAGAAATATAAAAAAAAAAACATAAAAACCAATAATAAGCACTTGGCACATATCGTATTTTCTACAAATATCAAGTAAGAATTAAAATACAGACCTCGGTGATCAGTCAATATGTACAAGTCATCTACGAATACCATCGGTCCAGACCAACTGCTGAAGCAATAATTAAAGACTGAAAATCCGACGATATCTTCGTTCTCCTCATGTTTGTGAATCAGCAAAATACATTGATACCAGCCTTTCGAAAGATACTCAGCAAGCTCTAGGGAGATGATCATTAACAAAAAGGGAAACAAAAAATAAAAGGAACTTTGTTCCAGGTGAATTGCAAAGGTAAAGTGAATCTGATATCGCTTTACTTAATATGACGTGTGGTTTCAGAATAAACCAACATGTGCATATGTGAAGAACTTTCGTAATTCGATGTTCAAAGTCACATTCACATTTATGATTTGCAGACATAATTCATGTTCAAAAATAATGTTGTGACATTGTGCTATTCTCTGTAACAGCTCCATCATTGTTAGTTGTGATGTAACAAAAAGAACCCAGTATTTACGAAATTGCAGACATGGAATCGACATTTTGAGGTTTTGCTCCTTCACTTTAGAACACCATGGAAGAGTCGTTTTCTTTGATCTGGGCTGCTTGGTAAAGAGAAAATGTTTTTGAGACGCTACTTGCCAATCTCCGCTTACTACTGCCAGGGCGGTGGGTGGAAAAGGCTTCACGCTTAGTCCAGATTCCCTCCACTGCTGAAAATCATTCAGTACTTTCAGTTCTGGAAGCGCCTGAAACCGCCCCCTTATTTAACATATATATTAGGAAATATTAAAAAACGACATAGTTGAGGCGATCGCAATTTACTATTCGAAACACGCACCCTCTGCAGACACTTTAACGACTTCAGACGGCATCTTGTGATAAAGGGCGTTGCTCGTGATCATCTTGTGTATATCTCCTGTGTCTTTTTTCTCAGCTTTTCTCATGAAATAATTACCCGCCATCTGGGATCATGAAAAAGAAAAAATAAAAGACTGTAGTATACTTACAATTTCGAGTGTAATGATTTTTTTTTATCCTTGCCACTATTGATATAAAATGATAGAACGTGTTTAATAATGTTATTATATTTTACAATGCGTATGCCATCCTCTCTTCATAAAATCCTTCCCTAAATCATTTAGAAATATTCATCAATTTAAGTAAAGGCAAAAACAAAACAAGTTTTATTGGTATTGACTGTGCAACATGTGTCAACAAGTCTGCAGTGTTGGGTGCAAGATGTCAGAGGTGGGGGGACAACCTGTGATTCCCCCGATTGACACTGATATGAATGTGACTAGTGCACCTTTTGTGCACCACGAGCACGAAGCTACAATCTTGGACAAAATACCTTCGGACACCCCGCGCCCCGTTCAATGTTGGCTGTAGGATTGCTGTTCAAAGGGTATATTCACTTCTATAGCGCGCAACATTGGGAAGGGGTGGGGGCGAAGTTTCATGTTATCTTCTCACATAAAGGTCAGTATTATATTTGCAACGTATGACAAAGTGTCCCAACTCTTTTGTCCAAGATTGAAGAGTGTGCACGTGTAGGGTCCAGCGACCTGCGCTGGGTTCCCTTTTGGGGTCCAGGGGCAGAGCTCTGATGGGGGTACAGGGGGAAAGCCCCAAGGGATATAAGGTAATCAGAATGCCATAAATTTGTTTTAGATTCCTTATTAATCAGGTGTCTTTCGTTTCAGATTTTTCGAAATTAGACTTGGGATGAAATAACCTGTAAGCCTAAAAATCTGTGTACGCTACCTTCATGATTATTGGTAGGGCGGGCAGTGCCTGTGCTGTTTAGTAATGTAGTATGGAACTAATGAAGATCCCGGGGGGACACTAATTACAGCGCTCGTAGCACGCCCAAAAATGTTGGTTCTCATCAGGAAAATGTATCCTCTGGAGAGCGAAACCAGGCCTTCGTGGTGGGCTGCATTCTGTATCGTATCGTCTTAGACTCCCCAACTGTACGGAGTACCCCGAGAGGTGGGTCCCCCTACCATCACCTGGCCCAAAGCCCGTTGAGAGTCTTCAGTCTTTTTCTTTTTCCCTTACCCTTGAATCCCCCGAATAAGAACTAAGAACTTTATTCACTGTTGCGTTTGGGTATTTTGAAGAATAACGACAACATCAAGATCTTACAAACGGAGAGATATTGTACCGTTAGTGCGAATTTATTGTAGAACTACAGCAGACCATTTTGCAACAGCCTAGACCAATTTCTCTTTTCTACATGATCCCCCAAGAATATTAGGATTCTCACCTACAGTACTGTACCTACCTCAAGTATGGGAGTTCCCCTGATTGCATTTAAGATGTTGCCCAACGAATCCTTCTCATGGAAAATGCGGGTCACATACTTACCTGTTTTTTTGTTTGTTTTTTTTAATATGTTTGCCTTGATAATGTTGCCATCTACACTGCAGACAATGTTACAAATGCTGGAGCTCCATAAATTGATTTCGATATATCCCCATCCATCTTTAACAGAAAACTGAACCACCAACTGATGACACCACGCACAGAATTGAAGTGGTTGTCCACTTTGAAAAGAGAACGGAGTCCCTCTTCTGCTGGCAATTTATGAATCAGTCACAACAAATGTTAGCCTCCTTAAGGCAGCGTTAAACACTGAAGATGAAGAGTGGTAGGCGGTCCTTGCATTGCGTTTCTAGGATGAAGGAATGACATTCTTCAAGGTCCAATATATCGCTTAAATCCCACGATGTTGAACAACCATCCACCTTAACATATGTTCTAGAACAGATACTGCGATAAAGCTTTCACATTGTCACTTAATTTACGATTAAATCTAAAGAAAGACAACCATATGTGACAAGAATGCTTAATTTTTAACAATTATTGCAACATTTACACTGCAATGTGACAGTTATAAATTGTACATGCATGATTTCATAGTTCCTCGCTCGAAGTGCGTGAATGGATTTGTATTTAACAGTTTGAACTTTAGTGAAGTTAGAAATTATTTGAAGCTAAGACGTGCTCGAGAAAAGACATGAGGTGTGATTTAATGAATTACGCAAAATTGTCTAATCCATTTTTTAAATTGAAATTACTTTGATCATTTGCAGGGAAATAAAATTCTTCTATGAAAGAAATGCAGACACATGGAATACTCATTTGTGATAGCCCGATGTTTTTTGGGAGATATTCTAGCCTGGGAGTAATTAGTTTAACTTTAATGGAGAACAATATTAACCATGTTACAAATTAAATATAAAAGGAAATGTAATTAAATGACAGTTGTACTGACTATACTGACTCACAATGAAGCTTGCACATGTATTTTACACAAGAATCTGTCCAATAACATCATTTTCAGTAACTTTAATTACAATTTCTCGTTTCGCTATTCCCTTTCGGTCCCCAACACACTGAGTTCTACATTCTAAATTTCGAGATTTATTTCAGATCTCAACTTATTTTTCATTTTCATATTGTTTGTATTCACAGATTCAGAAGTTTCGTCCATTCTGATCAGTGGCGGCGCCAGAATGTCAGACTTGGGGGGGACAAACTGAGGGCAGAGGAAAATGTTGGGGGGCAAAGATGTTCTCGCGCAGCGCGAAGCGCGAGGCCGTGCGGGTGGGGACCAGCGAGGCGCCTTAGGGCCCCTGGTGGGGTCCACGGGCAAAGCCCTGGTGGGGGTCCAGTGGGCGTAGTCTCCTGAAGCTCTGAGGTTTTAGCATATCTCTGGGTGGAAAATTAAGTCCCAAGAGAGGTATATTATTTATTTTTATATTATTTATTTTTTCGGTTGACCGTACTCCAAGGTTCCCAACTTTTTCTTTGGGAGTACCATTTCACTTTTACGCGGTGCCTTCGAGTACACTCACACACACATAGGCTACATACACTTCCATTCCAGCCACTTTATTCTTTAAAAATGTGCAGTGCTTATCAATATTCTTTGACAGTTCATGCTCACTTGTACAGTATGCATAACGGAACATAAATGTTCCTTTGCGCAGCAGTTTCACGCGCCCTTGAAAGACGCAGCTTTATACGTGAAAGCCTGTTGGACTGAGGAATGTGGACTCCTCTATTTTTGGAGGGGATTTAACTTTAGTGAAAATAACTGTGGTTATTGTAGAGGTAGTTAAATAGCCCTACATTTTATTTCACTATATGATTTACTTTCTACTAGTAATAAAAAGTGAGGCCTACTATTAACACATTTATTATGATGCAGCCAACGACATTCCTATATTTAGGAAAACAACCACCTACCCGCCCTTCCCTTATGGTGGACGGTAAACCTTCCAGAGAAAATTGGTCTGACCAGGCAGCCCTGCTGTTGAAGTGGCTACGAGCATGATATGAAAACTGGCAGCCTGTGTAACATAAATTAGGCATTTATCAATCATGGTTCCCCGGAAGCTGTTCTTATTCAGTCCAATGTCAATACATAGTTTTGAGATTAAATTAACTTTAGATGAGTACAAGATCTGATTGGGAAGGGTGAGAGCAACTGGGGGGGGGGGGGGGGAAGGAAACAATCTGGAGGGGCAAAGCCCCCTCATCCCCAACCCCCACCCCCGTAGCTACGCCACTGATTCTGATACCACTTGGTTGATATATATTGTAACTTCTTATACTGCGTTCTCAAAATAATTCCTACACTAATATAATAAACGACAGTATCCATTTTTTGCCAACATTGTGGCATGCAAAGTTCTGTCACAAGCTGTTTCAGGCCCACCAAGTAACCCATCAATAATTGTATACAGTGTAATTATTCACTGTGTTGTTATTGGCTTGAACTTCCACGAGTTCCAACTGCGAGCATTTATCCATTGGTACAATAAGGACATGGACAGCACCCGAAGTTATCATGCCATGATGGCTGATTTAGCCTTCAGTTCTTAGTGTTTTAAGCTACGTGAAAATCGACAAGCCACCGTTATCACGTTCAGCGTGCACATTTAATTACCTGTACACGAATATATGTTTTCTTCAGTGTCTGTAAACACTACAATATGCGTTCACAAGCAAATGCAGCAGTTTTCCTAGTTCTAATCTGTTATCAGTGTAGCATTGACCTAGACCTTACCCCACGCAGCGTACCTTGGATGAATGGTCACAACATGTATCTTTGATATCTTGAAATTTACCCACAAGAAAAGAAAACTGAAATCTGAATTGCAGCTTCCATGTCAATGATAGTGACCTCCTTTGTTGCATGGGTGGAGTTTGGAAATTATTGTTGTAAATTATTATAGGCAGTTGTCACATACATCTTACGTTTTACGCTTTTCTCCTTCCAAATCTGGTGTAAGTGTGTCTCCTTACCGGATTTGTGGCCAAAAAAATCTGCACATGGCTAATTCAGTCACAAATTAAACGCCCCAGTAGCGAGAAAACTGTATTTTTTATCTTATGTTATAATATACACGGGCATTTGTTTCATGTCTCTCCCCAAATCTGAACATGCTGGCGTTGTTTTGTAATATCCTTAGGCCTACCACCGGCGAGTGAACTATGACTTAACATCTGACATATGATGCTACACGTGCTACCTAAACATATAAGTAAATCCTGGCTGACTCCATATAAACAGATCTTCCTGGCTGACTCCATGTAAGCAGTTCAGTACTTACGATGTTCGTAACATGGTGATCACAGAAATCTTCCTATTACTGTATACTGACCTTGATATTGCTATGGTAAGTGGTGATGAACACGGTTGATCAGAATACGTCTCGCCACTAAGGTACCTTAACTCATTTGGTGATACACTCAAACGTTTACACAGATTTCCACCTACGAGTAAAATCTCAGAGACTTTTTCAACGTTTCTGAGGTCAAATCAATCATTGCAAGCCAGTGAAAAGTAAGATTGGCCTAAGCAAAAATTCAATATTTTAAAATTACGAAATCTGGAACCTATATCACACGCAACGAGAAGATTGGAAGATCCAAAAGACTCGCTCTGTCGCTGAAGCACACACATTGATCCAAGTGTGTCTATGTTTATCAGGAGTCATATCATGATCAGTGCGACGTTTCGTTTTGTCAGCATACAAACAAAAAAGTACTCTCTGTAAAAAGAGAACCTAGTGTGCCAAAGAAGGTAGGTAAGGGTTGGGATACAACACTCTGAAAATTAAGTTCAATCAATATTGACCATTCATGCAATGGCATGGCGTGGTGATGTACATATTTGTTTCCTTAATAATCCACAATACGTTTCTGTGACATAAAGTGAGTAAGTAAACAATACAGGGTAAGGTCTAACTGATTACACCTGTATCATATTAGTGCAACTGATAAAGAGTTGTGCAAAGGTCGCTCAAAACGTTGCGTCAAAATTTCACGTTAATAACTGTAGAACAACTCTTTTAATGTTAAAGAAATCACTGAACTCATTTTATTTTTCATTTAGTTTGTTACGTCCCAGCAAGCAAAATATTTGGGACTCACATGGGTATAGGCTACCTGTGCTGAAAGGACACAGATAGGCAAACCACGTGGGGCTCAGATGAGATAAATGTGGCCCAGTTTGAACATATGGGGCCCAGCTGTCGTCTGCATCGTGGACCCAATTTATGACTCATGTGGGTAATATGGATTACTTCTATATGGGTTATGATTGGGCAGTTTCTGCAGTTCTATCATTCTCAGTAATCCGTTTATACATGATAAAAAGTGTTTGTGCAGTATTTTTATTGCATTAAACGAGAGAAGCAAAACAAGGGATGCTCTGCACCATAAGCAATTTCTTGAAATCCTGCTTATTTTCTTAGAAGATTTGAAAAGTAAATGAGGAAGTTGGGGGTCAATGGTCACAATCAATTGGATGATTAACCAACGACAACATCGATAATTGAATGAAATCTGCGCAAATTAATGAGAATTCATGATATAGATTTATTTACTGATTTTGTCCTGTGTAAAGCGCGCCACCCACTCAAGAGGTCAAGCTCAATGCAGAATTTGTACCGGTGTTATGTTAGGCCATGCATGGAGTGGAAACAGAAAAAACAAATTTAAATGTAGGACTGAAATTAAATTGCTCACGTACCCCAGATAAAGCTTATCTTAGTAAAAAGATAGCCCATGTAGCCCATGTGACATCCATATGGGACCCATGTGGTGCATATGGACACCATCATGTTGAGGCCTAGATGGGTCCCAGATACCTAGCTGAATTAACGCTTACTTCTAGTATTCTTAAGGTGTATTGTTAAACTGTTAAGTATATTGTTATGTTGATATGCATTTAATTATTTCTAATTACCAAAGTCCCTATGAATTAGTATTTGGACGAAAATCCATCAAGACATCCCATGGACTTTGAAGAGATGGAATTTACGGAACTTGTTATAGATGGTTACGTATGCAAATTTCTTTTTCATTCCAATACTCAACTTTGAATGAAGAGTGAGTGGTCATAAGACAAGTACAAAGACACTAGTCGGGTGGGAAACGTACACACACTCACTCACTGTATGTTCAGATCGGGTAAAACTTTACATACATACTTCAGATTTCAGTTGAGGCTGGACGAAGAGCGTACAAAATAAATCACTACGATAAACACACCAAATTGACTCTAGTTGTTATTTTATATAGCGACAGATTACCGATTGATAAAGAAGAACAGTCGAAACACAACAACATGTACCAGAATGCAATGTAAACATTAATTTTTCATATAATAGTAAGACATTACTGGCATTGACTGTTCCAGAGGAGAACCTTTATTTTAAAGGAAACCAGTCAATCAACGTTAATCAAAATCAAAAAGACCAATGGGAATGGACATGAATATTCATGTATGCAAGCTTAAGAGAAACGTTTCGTGTTTTTGGTTGTAACATATTTGATTTTCAATAAAAATATTCAACTCACATTCAAGCTTTAAGACCTTATCCATTCAAATATATGCATGTCAGTGCATCGATGTGTACACAATTTAGTGTAAGGTATTAGACAAATATAGAATTCTGCTCTCTGAGAAGAATAGTGGGAATAATAAATAATACTAAATTAAAAAAAAATAGAAAATTCTAAAATATTTCTCATATTCTTTTTCTTTCTCCATCGATGATACCTATAAATTCCGTCTTTATATTTTTGCTGGAATGAAGAGCCTCATATTTATGTATCCATCATGTGGCCTAATGGTTTATGGCTTTAAGCACAAAATCGAATTTAATATCTATTTCAATTGAAAGTTACTTTGTAAATCGTTATCAATCTCTACCGTATAGTTGATTTCCAATGATATTTCCCTATCTATCTGTCTATCTGTCTGTCTGTCTGTCTGCCTATCTGTCTGTCTGTCTGTCTTTCTGTCGATCTATCTCTCTATCTATCTATCTATCCATCTATCCATCTATCCATCTATCCATCTATCCATCTATCCATCTATCCATCTATCCATCTATCCATCTATCCATCTATCCATCTATCCATCTATCCATCTATCCATCTATCCATCTATCCATCTATCCATCTATCCATCTATCCATCTATCCATCTATCCATCTATCCATCTATCCATCTATCCATCTATCCATCTATCCATCTATCTATCTATCTATCTATCCTTCATTTCAGAATTCTTAAAAATGCTTTTCGTCACTCTTGTTTCCTTGGATTTGTATCAAATGTGAACACAATGTTTATTTTGTGATAGATCATCTGAGGTGTGAAAATAGTTTTCACCCAACGTCCCATTTGCTAAAATCGAACGCCCATCTCCTTTCGGCCCACATGAGCACAAAATGTGGTTCCTTGTCGACGATTATCCGCTCTGCACACGTAACTAGTCGTCACGGTCTTTTCATTTAGTAATATGAGGCAGTCATCAGATATTCTCAGCAGCTACACGGAATCTGAGGTCTGGTGTGCATCGCATAAACAGTAACTGTTGTGAAATTGTGTCACGTTTCACAGTAGTGTTGAAAACAGAAAAGGAAGTATTTAAAATTGCATAATGGGTTTTCATATTACATTTTTATTGCTACGGACAAGGACGGTTATCCAAATAGTTTACTTGGATTTATTTGTAAGGTTACTACGAATAGAGACACAATCACTCAGAAAAGTCACACCGTTGCCTCCTCTTCAGAAACTTTGCTATCATTGTGATCCGCATCAAATGCATAGTGAGGACGATCAAAAATTCACCTGTGAAATAGTAAAAACATCGGTCTGTAGGGTTTGATTTTTGTTAACTTATTTTCCAATCAAACAGTAAGAAGCCAGAGGTGTAACTTACACGAGGCAAATAACAGTAACGCTTTCCTTTTATTTCAGAGATGTCTATTACATAAGAAAATGTAATACATTTTCCCGTTGAAGATAATGGTAAAACCCAAACACTAGATTAAAAGGTAAGTTGTGCGTTCCACTTCACCTGTTATGATAACCAACATCAGGATGTTTAACAACATAAGAGAGACTGCAATCGCGTCTCCACTTCCACCCGGGATGTCGTTGGCAGCAACAAGAACGTTGATGAAGATAACAGTCAAAGAGAGCATCTATAACCAAACATGTATAACAGTTGTTTGAGGAATGTCAACTAAAATATGATCAAATTTTGGAAATAGTGCTAACAAATACTGTAACTACATCAAATTGATTAAAAATTGGACTGGAACCGAACGTTAGACATTCCATAAGCTCACACAAGTAGTGATTGCAAATGTAGCACAACGTTGGTATCTTATTAATGTTATTATTATTATTATTATTATTATTATGACTATTTTTAGTATCAATTTTGTTCCAATGTTTCAACTCCGACACCACTACCACCATTACTCCTATTGTCCAATTATGATTGCAGGACCTGCTGTGTTGAGTGTAATAATTCTAAAGTTATATAGTCCTTCAGTTAGGTTACTTCGTGGGCTTACAACGTCACATTCTTTCTCTCAACCTATCTTCACGTCGACGTGGCACATGTAGAAGATAGGTATACTTCACATAAGATAAACTGCGTGCATTAATCTTGAATGAATAACAGGTTTGACTTTATTTTATGCCGATTTTACTTACGAAATATGATTACTGGTATTGAAGGTGGAACAACTTACATGTCCACGGGTAGAGTAAAGACGTCGATAACAATTTATGGAAATATTAATACATTTTTACACTTAACTAAGAAGATTTATGCAAATCTGTCAACAGGTATCGCTACAGTCTTGTCATCAAACACGTGTAATCACACTTGGTCTAATAGTTCATTGCATTTTCGTTTTACCGTTTTACCTGTAGCCATTGCTCATAAGAACTCTTCATCGGTTGATAGCGAGAATGCAGTACAAGGAATACGACAGAGATTAATGTCGTCAAAATGACAGTCGTTCGGTCTTCCCATCCGTACAGAGTAATCAGAAGGGTCTGGGTAACTTTCCTGGCCAGTTCAACAATTTCCCAAAACCAAAAGTCGATCTTGTAATTTTCACAGAAGAAGTGAAACCACTTTGGCGTGGAAGAGTTGTAGACAGCAGAGGATATATTTGAGTCGTCATTATCGTCAAGAGAGAGATAAGCCATTAAAAGACGGTGGTTGCGAGAACGCAAATAGTTCTTACGCAGGTTGTAAAAAAGTGCCATCGGAAATCCGATCACGTAGATGGGTGTGAGAAGGAATGCAGCCACGTGGTATTCTCTTAGGCCAGAACAATCCATATCAAAATCAGATCGAAGACGTGTGATATTATATGTGTAATTCAGGTCAAGTGAAAAAGACTTACATGCCATTGGATACAGACTGAAAATGACAGAACATACAGATGGATACATAATGAACCAAAAAACTACGACGCATCCGCAAAGAGAAGTCTTTAGTTTTTGAAACTGAGACTGAAAAGTCATGTATACTGTAGAAGAGTACCTAATACGGACGTACAGCTTTCTGATATGGTAAAATATAAGTGGGAAAAATGCTGTAATCAAGGGAGTGATAGAAGCCACAATGAACTGTAATTTTGGGTTGAAGTCAAATCTTACGTCGAAACATCTTGGACGGACAAACAATTTTAAGATGTTAATTTCAAAAGCGGTGATGAACTTGCCAATGATAACTAACGATCCTGTCCACGACATGTCGTGCAAGCTTGTAAGCATTTCCCCAATTACTTGATAGAATCCAAGGAAAATTTTCATCCTGGCAATCATGATATCGAACAAAGGTCGCGTTTGATGACTGTCCTCCTGTTTTCGTTTCACCCAAAGGACTGAAAAAACACTTATCAGACCACACAAAATAAAGAAAACGGCGCATTCTGAGATGATTATGGATAAACTTGGGCAAGGGACGCAAGAGTTAAGCACTAAATAGTAGCCAGCCTCACAGTTGGTACACAACCAACCCTTGTAACCAACAGCACAGTTTCCAGCTATGCTATCATTATTAGGACAACTGCTAGAGTCCGGGCATTTGAATACCCTTGGTATGCTTCCAGTGTACTGTTGGATATTCGAGTGTAAGTCAGTGTAAATTTTTATGTTATCAACAAATGATTTGTATTCCATTAAATTTTGCACCAGGTATGCTCCAGTTCCACATATACCCAGGAAGAAGTGCCTGGAATTCATCTTCGCAGTTGAGTCCCTTTTGAAGACAACGGAAACAGGGTCCATACCGATCTGTTCGTGCATGGTCTTTCTTGCAGTAACAGGCACGGTAACCAGCATGTATGGACTGGTTGGTTCCTTCTGGACAAACGACACAATCTTTAGAAGATGCTCCTCCGCCATTCTTGACATACAATCCTATGTTACACAGTTTGCACTTTGGTTGAGCGATTTCATTTTGATAGAATCCCCCTATAATGAACCACAAAATAGTTCATCAAGAAAACCAAAGACTGTAGAATAAACTCCCGGGGTTCAACAAAATGTAATATTAATACTATGTGGGTCGTTAGACATTGAAAATATGTTGTGTTGGATCTCAGTACATGTGTGAGATATCCAAAGTTACATTTAAACTACATTAAAATGTGAGCTGACAATAAGCAGCAGTAGCAGAACTACCACATGGGCCATGTCCTGACCGACTCAGATGGATTACCGGGCGCCCTTTTCAGCTTTTCACAAAAAGAGAGAATATTGAAGGAGTAGGTCAAGAAAATGGGAGTTTGAACACTCCATCGCCCTCTGTTATTCAGGAAATGATGACAGTTTTGCCAATTGTCTGCCTTCATCAAGCAGGTTCAGTATTCATTATGAAATGTGCGAATTTGATGTGTATATTTTCAGGCGAAAATTGGGCTGAAATGGCATTAATTTTCCATACATATCGAATAGATCCGTTCACAAGGAGATCAATTGCTCCCTTTATGTCCAAATTTCTAAATTGTTATCATTAATTAGATAAGCTGAATCAGTTTTACTTTGAAATGATATGTCTAGGTCTAAACAACCCACGAACTGCCAAGTTTTATTCGAAATACATGACCCTTTTCAAATTTTGTGACGTTATCATTTGGGGAATTTTCCCAAATAATTTTCCAGGTGATGGCCCAAATCACGCGGCAGCGTGAAGACCAGTAGGATTTTTTTTTTTATTATACAGGTCACGTTCGCCCCTGTGACTGAAACTGCTAACTCCGCCACTGATAAGCAGTCCATTATCTAATAAGTGTAATAAACCTGTGTTTGGTGCTATCACTATGTATTCAACATAATTTATTAAATATGTTAAGCGTGCATCTATTAATACAGAACTATGATTATTATGATTATGACGATGATTATGATGATGATTATTACTACTAATTTTTTTAATTTAAATTATTCAGTACCAAGGGACAGAAAATACATGGAATTTAGATTACATTATCATAAGATAGACACACGATATCTGCGCAAGAAGTTTCATTTGGAAATGTAAACATGAACCAGTCTTACAAATACGTTGCAATGGTATTCTATATGTAGATAGACATGTAAACCACACTATACACATTACAATTTATTCGATGACCTTTCCTTAGTTGAAACATAGCGACATTATGAGGACCCGTCCACTGTTTTTACTTAATATTTACTTAATTTTCTAAAAGGTTTTAAAACATGCCATACAATCTCGATGGTGAGTTTTTTTCCCTTAAAGGTTATCTACATGAAAAAGTGCATGCATATTTCCATATTACCTCTAGGGCATAAAGTGCATTCAATTACGCTTTCATCAGAATAAGTGCCCACGAAACATGGTCTACAGGTAGCCTGTTCCCAGTAGCCGTGTGGCTCTTTGCATTCGAAACCATTCCTGCTTAGAGCGTACCTAACGTTAAAATCATAACCTGTGTCAACGATTGGCATCGAAGATGAACTCATGCAGTTTCTGTTGATAAAGATACCATCTGTAACATATTAGCAATATATAATTAGAGTAGATTGTGTAAAAGTGGTTACTTTAAACCGTTTAAAAAGTTTGTAATTTAAATCTCAGATAAAACCCTTTTCAACAAACCTTGAAAGCTCTCTGATGTGCCTGTACAAAATTTTTTATTTGGATTTCCTATTTGTAATGATTTTGTAATTTCGTTGCTTTCGTAAATGTCACTATGCACCGTCTGCTAAGTGATTAACTAATAATCCTGTAAAGAAATTCTATTGTATGTTTTTTTTTTCTTGGATATTAAAACGGAAATTTCAACTTAATACCAAACAATACATC
The DNA here is from genome assembly GCA_021234535.1 of Stichopus chloronotus. Classification (NCBI taxonomy): domain Eukaryota; kingdom Metazoa; phylum Echinodermata; class Holothuroidea; order Aspidochirotida; family Stichopodidae; genus Stichopus; species Stichopus chloronotus. The sequence continues at coordinate 2,400 of SFZH01000289.1, read as the reverse complement.
ACAAACAATCAGTGTTACAATACGCTTTGGACAATGAACAGACATATCATGTCATGTTATTCACTAATTAGATAAGCATAGAAACGTATTCGTCTCTTTAAATCAAGTCAAAACAAAACATATTACAATAGTCATCGTGTCACAACACTTTGAACGATCAATGAACATGACAAAAATACAAGCAGATATATGCTTTGCTCCTATCTTGTGGAAAACAAGTTCTAGAAAGATATGACAGATGTAAAGACCTAATGCAAGAAATGAAAGCTGTGTACAACATACCCAAAACGGAATGAATTTGGAGAAGGTAGAGCAATCTAATTGGATCAGTACTGAATGAGAATATGTTCGAGTGTTTATACAGGCCACAGTGCCTGTTCAGTATGATGGGGCAAAACTATAAAGGGTGGGTCATCAATGAGAACTTACAATTTGTCGTGATTGCGGTTTTTTTGGGTAATAAAGCATTTAAATTGTCACAGTTGATATATCGTCGAAGAAGAAATTGCATTCGAAATTATTTTTATTATTATTTGAAAGTAATCCCTCTTGATGACTTAGTTGGTAGTGGTAGTAGTAGACAATTATCAACAGTTCATAGCAATCTCCGCTGACAATGTGCACAGTAGATGCTGAGAAATGTGTTCCCGTTTGAAAGGATAATAGTAGAGACTCAAATGACTGAAAGTTTTAAAAATGTTTGAAACATTGACAAGACATACAATATTGCTCTTCGGTCGCGACTATATTTCTCTCAACGAGATTATTTAATTATTCCAATACTATTATTACTGTCGTTACTTTGATTGTCATTTTCATATGATACCATTGCACATTAATTGTTATTGATATAGTTATCTTTACTCTTACTATCTTCATATATAACATATTATCATTTTCGTCTCCTTCTTGCCATGTTTCGTATTGTAATTATTATGTCATCATTATTATCACCGTAATCGTTAGTGCTAGTATAGTCATCATCATTGTTTATACTTACAACACTGTGTCAGTTGATATCTTCTCCAAGGACTGTGAATTAATGTCGAGTATGTTGTTGCCGTAAAGGTGTCTAGAATATTTAGTGAATGTGAAAAAATAAAGAAAAACGTTACCCAACTTCAAGTCGTACGTGATTATTGCGATGATGGACGAAATCAGTGATGAACTATTGATCACTTAGCATTTGTGTTTGCACTTAGAAAGTAGGCAATGTGTGTTATTTTAAGGACAGTGCACCAGAGAAAAAAAATGATATACAACCATAGTCAACAAACAAGTCATAGAAGAGAGATTTAAATCAGCAAAATAATATTTATAAATTTCATGATCATCAACATGTTTCTTACATTTGGTTTATTGAACTGTTTCCAAACGGATTTTCGGTAATGCTGGTTAGATTATTTTGAAACAGCAATCTGTATGAGTAAAAATATTGAGTTATAAAACTTATTCACCTCATAGCAATTCATTTTGACTTCAGTTAAAACAAAATGTAAATTTTCCACCTTTGTTATCTATGCAAAGGAATTCAGATCCCAATGTTGAAATACAAACAAAGACCAGAAATTAAGCAGAAATCAAGTATTACTTTAACAATATGCTCATCCTGCGGTTATGCGATACCCAAAGACACTTTCTAAAAACACTCGGCTGCAGAAATCGCGAAATCAAGTGTGGGAAGTACGCTGAGGTAAACTGTCATCTTGCCAAGTGTTTCACATGTAACTACCATTTACTGTTTTCACAAATCAATGTTTTATATGATTGATTCTAATCTTTTTATCTCTTGTCACAAAGAGTACATTATTCAATAGGAGAATTATCACATACTTGTTATCAGATTCTTGAGATGGCAAAAAAATTACTGTTATCTCCTTAATCTGAAAATCTCCTACATAAGTTCAGACATTTATAAATGTGTCTGTCATCCACGTGGTCACATATTTAAGTCCAACAGGAATGCTATAACGATGGCAGAGTATTTCGTAAAGTGGCTTTTAACAGTTTCAGGGATGTACAGGATTATAACATGATAGTCTTCCAACCTGTAGATTTTGTGGGTGATTAAAAAAAAATTATAAGGTGAAGTAAATGTTTTATGGAAGGAACAATTTAAGATAGAAGATGTCTGAATTTAACTAACCATGACGGCTGAGCTATACACAAAAGTACGTCGTTTACGTAATATCCTTCTGAAACTTCTACGTAATTTTCTTATGTTTTTTATGATTACAGTAACAAAGAGTTACAACAAAAGAAATACAATCTTGTTGACAAGAAAGTAGATTATATGACGCCGGTTCATAAATTGCTACATAACTTTACTATTACTTTTGAGTTGAAACCAACGCATGCACAAACTGCAACATACACTTAAAAGGGGAATTAGAAAAAATA
>SFZH01000288.1:0-66751 GCA_021234535.1 Stichopus chloronotus | reverse complement strand
TATGGGTCCAGGGGCAAAGCCACTGTGGGGTCCAGAGAGTCAAGTCCCAGAGAGGTAAATGCAAAATTATGAATATAAACCGCAAACAGATAAGTATTTGTCAGGTCACTGCAGCTGAGTGAGAAGGGGGCACCTGGGGGGAAAGGTTTTGACTGGGGAAAATGTCCCCTTTGGTACTGCCACTGGACATACTTGATAGATGAATGACAATATATTTTATTTTCTAATAGTTATGGAAGCCTAGGCCGATATATTGCAGTTAATCTGACAATTGGCGGGCAGTATTGCATATATGTGTTTAACCCAATCGCGAACCAGTAGGCTACAGCCTTGAAACAAATGATAGATAAAGATACTTTCCAGTATGGTTTCGCCTACATAGCCTAGCCCTACGCTAGGAGAGGACTTGCTTTGTTAGGCTGTAACTTTACAAACTTATTTCGCCTAGCCTAACTGAACGCAAAGTTCGGCCTACATAAATGGAAAAGTAAAGGCTAACGTCCGTTTGGAATTACAAACAGCCTACAGTAGTCTAACTTAACGTTAGGCTAGTAGAACTTCAGTTTAAGGCAGTCTAACGTTAGACATCATGTGCTGGTCAAGTTGCGACGTTACTGAACAAAGCCTAAGCGCGCTGCTGTATCATGTGACATGTCATAACATCGTCTAGGCTACAGGATAAAATCTGTCCCATAGCCTTAGGCCTAACTGTTAGCATGGCATAGGCCTAGACCTGTGTCGGGTCTAAGTGTAATATTAGGCCTAGGCTTGGACTGGAACTGGATATACTAACGAGTAACGGATATAACCTAGCCACGCTAAACCAAGGGAAGAAGACAAAAACTCATCTATATTACAGGATTGTGCTTTACATGCAAATTTAACACAGCTGTAAGTCAATTTGGTGTGCAAAATTCTTTGATTATATGAATAATAGTATCACCTGCAAACCTGCATAAAATCTATCTAAATAACAACAAACGACTTCTACCTACCACGTCTTTACCACGTCTTGACTTTAGAACAATGATACAATATAATATATGTCGTAGACGAGCGCCTTGCATGATCTAGGGCCGGCCGGGGAACCGCCGTGCATGCATACGTACCATATCGTACGTACGTACGTTCCGTGTACGATTTCAATTGGACAATCTGTATCAGCTGAACTGTCTGTTGCATATGTTTGGCGCTAACTCCTCCTGTACATCATATAAGCATGAGACAAGGCGCGAATCAACCTTGCTTCCGATTGGTAAATGCTCGAACAGATATCATGCCGTTATTCGTACGTTAAAATGGGATTGACTTCAACCTCAGTCTTCTTTTGTTCTACTGAGGTTCAACTTCTTGCAAATTGTCACGGCCTTAGGTCAGTTTCATCACCCCATGCTGTGATAATCCACATGGTCAATTTAACATCGTTCTCCTAAAGTAATTCATTTGTGTCAATCCAATGTCTAGGCTTTCTTGAGCTGCCTGACAAGGGGTGTTAGGTGTCATGTTTATCGTAATACATGTGTAATCGAGCATGAAAGAGGACTGTTAACGCTTTAGCATGGTTTTAGCACGATTATAACGTCATGATTATGCAAATTTCAAGTATGTACGATATACAAACATAAAAAATTTCGTAATTTGAGGTCCTTATCATAGACCTATTATGCTGCTCCATGGTCCATATACATTTCTACTTTACACTATTGACAGTACCAATGAGTACAATATGTCATTGTGAGAGTTCGGAGGTAAATGGTGTAAATTCGATTCGCATGCACACTGCGATCTTTTAGATACACAAGAAAGGTTTAGCCGTTCATATCGTCCAACAAACATGGAGTTGAGAACGTAGTGAGGTCAGTGAAAAAAAACAAACAAAGATAACAACAAAAAGCCCTAGGGGCATCAGGAATACAAGTTCAAGTCAGAGGTGCAGCGATGGCGTTGAGTGATTCTTTCAGTTTATTGGGACTGAGGAAGAAAACGTCATGCTAGCGACGGCGGCTGGGAACCTGGTGGAGAGAAGTGGAGAGAGGGGGACCGTGGAGGGTGTGGGGTGGCTCCATTAAGAAGCACAGTGATTCATTTTACCCCATCCGAATTCGTCCCAGTGACTATAGTACCAGGTACCCTTATTGAAATCCAGGGTTTGCAGCCACGGGATATCCTGTCAGGACAGAAGGAGATGCCCCGGGGAATGGCGCCGTTCGACCTGGAGGGGGTAGGCCTACAGCAGTAACTCGAAGCCCTCAAGCACTGATTGGTAATACCTAAAGCATTAAACATTTAAAATTTCTGTTTTCAGATGTTTTGCCCGATGTTTGGTGCATTATTAAAATCTTCATTGAAACACTAGGGGCTCTTGAGGGTGAGATCAAATAAAATGGTTCCCGACTTGCCGATTGCTGCATACTACATACTTCATTGTACCTATTGAGACCATACGGTACACAACTGAAACGGCTAGCTTGACGGATACGGTTGAAGCTTGGTTCCCCCAACGACGCACGTTACCATACACCTGCTTCCGTGTACGTGGCCCCAGATCTACAATTTCACGCTCATGCATGACTAACTAAATTTCAGGTTATAGGCCTAAGAGCTAAAAAAGTAAAGCTCATATCTGTTCACAGGCGTATAGGCCTATGATAAAAAGCGGGAGGGGGGGGGGAGGGGTAATGGGGTTAAGCTCCACTCAATAAAAATGTGAAGAGCTAAAGGACAAATAGACAAAATGATGGTAACATTATCGTTGTAACACGATGCATGATGATAACAATGACGATGATATTATCAAACTTTTCAGTATACCATATATCAGATCGCATCATTCACGCTTTAGAATTAAAAAAAAAAGAATTCTTGAACACTTATCTCAATTTCGGGATCACTTAACGTAAGTTCGTTTAAACGAAATCATGATCAGAAAAGGATATGCGGCCTGCATATTTTGTAATATTCACTGCAAACTCAGATAGTCATCCTTAGTAGCTGTTTGCTTATTTACAAGCAATATTCGCAAAAGCAATGTCGTTGTATAAAATTGTGTCAGCAACCCAGCATGCCTGAAAACAACAATTCTGTACTGTTAAATGTAAATTGTGTAAAATACTCCTCTACACACAGAGTGACGTACTTTGTTACCTACAACAGATTTGTAAATTTACATAATATAAAAATTGCATGGACAGCAGTTTTCTTAAAGTTACAAAGGAATTATGTTTTAGAACATTTTGTTCTGTCTCAGAACACAAGTTTTATGTGACGATACAAAATGTAGACCTACAACAAAAGCTTTGATACCCAGATAAAATTTGGTAAATTTACATAAAATGTATGTAACGTCGTAATTTGTACAGGAACATTGAGTTTTCATAAGGTGACAGAAAAATGAATGTCTGTGTACAAAGTTTCTGTACTGGCACAATTATTTTTTACAGTGTAGGTAATTAGAGAGATTGCCAGCGTCCATTTGAAATAGCACATCGAGAAACGGAATTTCGGTACTTGAAATTTCGAATATGAACTGAATACTACAATGAAAAGAAATAACGTGACCTTTGAAGAGTTCAAGAGCTTCCATGGTATGTGTCCAAATTAAAAAAAAAATGTCATCAATATATCGGTGGTAGTGAGATGGTTTTAAAGGGAATTTATTTATCATATCAACTTCGAGCTTATGCATGAAAATATTGGCATGAGAAAGTGCCATTTAGTGCCCATGGCGGTACCATTAACTTGCTGAAAAAATGTTGAAAGTGAAAACTTATTCTTAAAGTGAAATAGGGTTTTTAGAATATGCCGACATGGCAAACAAAGAAATAGCTTAAACCATTGTTAAACCATTTAGGTTCATCAATAAACATCTGCCAAATTTTTATCTCCTTAAAACATTATGTGATGAGTAACAGAAGATGCATCATTTGAATTTGGAAAAGTTTGAGTGAACAAACTATTGTTGGGCAACAAATAACTGAATTTCTATCTGTGATAAACTAATAAACGAATGCTGTAGCATTGCGTAGAAACAATGTCAGCATTTCTGTGGGAATTATAAAACTGCCTCCGACTGGGCTATGAAATTACAACAAAGTTCTGAATTAAAAGGTCAAGTTGCTGGAGATCAGTTGTGACAAGGCGGGATTTTTTTTCTGACGAATTGGTCGGGTCGTCGGGACTATCGTCCCAGGAACAAATCTCCTCGTGAAGTATTTTTCTCTTTAATGTGAAGTTGCTGACACCAGTCGCACAGCAGAATAGTATTCTTGCGAAGTAAATGTTTCCTTGCAGTAATGAAACGGCGACTATAGTTGCAAGATAGACCTGTTCAATGTGAACTGATATTCCCTCTGCTGTGAAGATTCGATGATTAAGCTGCTGGAATAGCAAAATACTATTTAAGTCTTGTGGCAAAGTCATCCCTTCGCTGTATGTGGCAAAGAAACGAAGTCACCGGCGAAGTAACATTTTAAAGGGCTTATATAATCTAGCTTCACAAAGTCAGCTGGCGAAAATTTCCAAAACCAGAGCCATAATAATAAGAATAATAGCCAAATAAAAAACAAAAATAAAAAAAGTACAAAAGTATGGCCTACCTATGATTAATTTTCCAAAATAACTTGCTGTAAATAAAGAGCGGGCACTCTAAAAAAAATATTTATATACACATTTGTTATGAATCTTGGGTGTTATTGTTTTGTTTCTTTTATACCTCATTGTTTCAGTAATCAGGGGGTTAAGTTCATTACGCATGAAGTATCTGTTATTTATTTGTGTACATTCAGCACTTCTAATGAACTCATATTTAGCAGCAGTATTTAGGTATAGGTGACAAACACCCTTTACCATCCTTCCGTAACGTAAGCCACTGTAGTCGTGTGGACTGTTACAATCCTGGTTACAGGGAGTTGCACATTTTATGCATAGGGACAAGGGTAAGTCTTACTCTAATACACAAAAATAAAAGAGAAAAGAAACGATCACTTTAGTATAATTAGAGATTTTCTGTCTTCAAATAACACTAAGATGGAATATCGTCTCCCAATCATCGTCTAAGTCAATCTATATGTCACGTCCAATTGTAAATGCTTTTTTTTTTATACATAATGTTGATATAATATCATGGCATTATATAAAAGAAATAAACAATCAAGTAACATATATATTTCCTTATTACAGACTGAAGATCCAGTAGTTGGAACTTACGACCTTTGTCAGGCACCATGAACGTCGTAACCTTTAGTAACCAGCAGAAAGTGATTGTTCGCATCCCTGTATGTTTTTTGATAGTCGTATCTGAGGTTCCCAACAACACCAGACGTGTAGTAATCTTTCACTTTCCTAATCCGAAGACTGGAAGCTTTCTGTCATCAAATCGACGAGCAGAGAAGACTGCCTTCATTTCTTCTCCCATTTGCTAATTGTCATTTTAAGAATTTTTCTTGCATCAATTGTGCTAATCGTTTAAGAAATAATTTCAAGTGATTCAATCATGTCAAACGATTCCTATAGCAGTAGTTTAGGCAATTGGTCTGGCGAAGACTTGTGTGCGTCGTTTTACGAGCGCAGTGATACAAGCCAAACCGTTTTCCAATTTGCTCTCATCACCATCTTGGTGTTTGGGTTGTTCGCAAACTCATCTGTCATTTTACTTGTGATTGCAGTTCGAGAGCTTCGAAATACTTCTGATATTTTCATATCTGTTCTTTGTGGATCCAATTTACTTATGCTGGTTACCGTTATCCCACTGGAGTTGAAGTATCTTCATTTAGACAGGCCTATTCTTGCCTATTTGATAGCTAGGCTAAGTTCATCTGTGTTTATCTTTTTGGGAAGTGTCTGCGTTTACACGTTGGTTTTTTTGAGTTACGAAAGACGTTGCTCTGTGGTCAGACCGGTAATAACTACTGCTAGGAGGACTCAGTGGTTGGAAACTGACGTTTGTGTTCATTTTCTCTACGGTTATCTTCACACCAAATGTATGGTATTTTAGACGTTGGGATATCACCTTCGAAAATTTCAAAATCTTGACGATTTATCTATTTGTCCTGATGTATGCGTTTCCTCTGACTATAATTTTTGCTCTGTATTCATCACTGGCAAAAAGACTGTTATCACAGAAGAAGGTGATAAGAGAGAGTGTAGGACGGAGCCCCATAGCGAAAATCAGAAGAAATAAGGTTGTGTGGGTGGCTATAGGTCTTGTTGTAAGCTTTGCAGTGTTTTGGTTTCCTTTTCACCTTTATCGGTTTCTAATTATTTTCGCAGGCACATGTCCACCATCCGATAGTTTACTGCTGACGTATCATTGGCGAATATGTATCTATATGCTCAATACGTGTAGCGATCCTTTATCGGTCTTTGTGCTGGGGTCTCGTTTTCGAATACACCTTTGTTCGTGTTTATCATGTTTGTTTTCTAGACCTCGCAGTTGAAAAAGAGGTGTTAAAAAGTCAGTCTTTCGAATACTGTGAAACATAATCCCTAGGAACATAAGTATACTATGAAGCGCCTTTTTTGCCGTATGGCAAGCCGTTTTACTTTTTTACTCGATTTATGATTATATTAAAAACATAGTTTGAATCTCAATTGGTGATATCAGCGATTAATTGTTGACATTATAGACCAAATATCATTGGTTCTTTACAAATCTATTTTGTTTCAAAGAGATATTGAACTGTACAAGGATGTTTTATGTTTCCTTATTCATTGTGTACAAATGGTGATGGATAATTACTAGTAATACAGTAATGTTGTACTTAACGTTTAAACTATCTGAAAAACGGCCTTTTAACTTTTGTTGTTTGGCAGGTTTACCATAAAAGAAAAAAAAAACAAAGAACACACAAAGAAAACAAAAACAAGAAGCAAAAAGCAAAAAACACAAAAATGGTTAATCAGTATCACTTACACGTTATGAATGAATTGCAAATTTGCCTACAATTTGTTTTAAGTTTTAAATTCAAGACATCTTTCTGATAAAACATCTGCATATATACAAAGTTCAATTAACAAGTGAACATAATTGGGTGATTACTACCTGAGTCATGTGCAAAGGCCACCCTTGGTTCTTTGTAGGAGTTTCATACCATATTAATCTTTATGGTACAGTGCTGAAACGTTCGATCTAAAACGATGTTTGCTGGAGTGACAGAGAGTCGACTGTTTGGAGATAAATCGTCCCTTGCAACCTGACTGGTAGAGAGTACGTATTCGTAATCATGGGCTTGTACGATTGCCTGTACTCCTAATCATTGAAATAGATTTGTACTTGTATTCGAATTCATGTATTTTATAAAGCCCTCTATAGGGAATAATGCTCAATTTTGTTCTCGCACTCATGAAAAAAAGGACATGTACTCTTACTCGTATTAATGACACAGGCACAGCCATTGTCCCTGTGTAACTCATGACATTGTGCTCGTTCTACAAGTCTGGACTTGGAGCAAATTGATTAGTGATAAATCTTACGATTTCAGAAATGTTCGAATGTCATTAGATCTGCTTTAATTATACTTTACTTCATATCATTTGCGTCGTACGTGGTTTAAGATTAGATAACCACATTGCAATTTGAAATTCACCGCCGGATGAATACGATAAAACCGTAGATTGGCGGTGTATACTCAGGTATCGTTACTGGTTATGCTGGTTATGCAGTATTGCTGTGGGAATATTTACAGTTCGTGCTGAAAGTGACGTCGTCAATATCTTTGTGGCGCAAAATAGAACCTCCTGTGTACATTTCGGTGCCAGTTTTAAGTTCAATGTTCGCTAAAAATTATGAAGACGAAAACGAGATTTGATTAAGACATGTGGAGGTAACATGAGCAAAAAAGAAATTGGTTTACTTTTGCTTCCCTTTTGTTCGCAACTAGGAAAAATTCAACGCTCACCATTGCCATACCAATGCTGGCCTACTTAGCAGCTCTGAATGTTCAGCACTTCTACCAGGATACAATCCCGTATCTTGGATAGCTTATCCACATGTTCGAAAACAGAGCGATGGCAAACTTTCACGGAGAATTTTGTGCAGTCGCGTGACCAGGATTCCAGATGTGGGAGGCGGTGGGGGGGGGGGGCACAACCTGTGATTTCCTTGATTGACATGGATAGGAGTGTCACTAGTGCACGTTCTGTTCACCAGTGACAGCGTGCGCGTTAGAAAACCGAAGGTTTGTCAGATCTGAAAATGAGTCAAGGAAAAACCACCCAGAGGGTTACACAGCAGTACCTCGGAAGCTTACTGATTCACAGGAAGGCAGATATGCATATCTCAGTGCATTACTGTTGGCTTTAAGGGGAGGGTAAACGGGGGTCATAGCCCCTCCTATCGGCATAAACATTTTAAAAAAGAAACTGAACATCACAGTGTACAAGTCGTATCTGAGGTCATTCCTTTATAGAAAAAAAAAAAATCAATGGATTACCCAGTGACATAATGAGGGGAGGAAGCAACTGCCCTCCTGTTCATGTCATGCAAATAAAATGAGAATGAAATGATAGCAATGTAAAGTGCGGCACCCAATGCCTTATGCTTGCGGGAAGAACTTGTACCAGTGGTACCTAGACGCTCGGATATACGTATACGTCCGAGCGGCTTGAGAATTACGGTGTCAGTGGATGAATATTTTTATAATTCATGTAAGGTGGCCTGAACAAACACCCATCTACTGGCTGTTAGGCGATCTGCTATATGCCATTGTATATCCCCTGTCTGGTTGCACGAAGCGCTGGACAGATAAACACCGACGACACGCTCTTATATGTACTGCATTCATGAACAAAACGAACAGAAAAATATAACCCGATATCATTTTTTACCTCATACCTACACAAGTAATATATGGTGTGATATATGTCGTTGCTAGATAATTAGAGGGTGTTAATGGCTCTATGCGTTGCCACGGAATACTTTGAACTCATATTGAAAAAATGGCACAATACCAACTTTGTTCTGGCAACCGATGATGTTTTCATGTGATATTGTAGTGTTAGAAGTGTTTACGTTAAAACATACACTTTGGAAAAATATTCTGTGCATGGCTCGGGCAAAATACCTTGAAACTAATGCTGTCAGGCTCTCTGCCAATATATATTACCACAACTATCACACGTAACCGTAAGGACAACAGTCGCTCATTGAGCAGATATTGGGCGATCCGCATGTTGGGCAGCGCACATGTATGGCACTTCGCAGATGTCGGGCGGTGCAGGTTTCGGGCACACCGCAGGTCTCGAGCACTGTGCCGACGTTGAGCGGGACAGGGTTGCTTGGAGCATTGGAGTAGGGAGTGGTCGTCGTAGGGGATGATCGGCGCAGTGGTTGAGCAGCACAGGGGTTAGTCGGAGCATGTGTCGGACACTGCGCCGGAGTGAAACGGTGCACGGGTTGCTCGCTGTAAGTGTTGGACACCCGCGGGTCTCGGGCAACGCAATTGTACAGCAGGACACCTATAGGGTAGCCTTTCTTTGGACTTGGTTCCTGCAGGCGCACGTTAGCCAGTACCTCACTTCGCATATTCTATAACCTAACTATATATTCTATAAACTAAACTATATTCTAACAAAGGTCTCTTCATTAACTAAACCAAAGCAGACGAACATGAAATAAATTGACGCAATTCCTCATACCATACTTTTCAAGTTTATCTGTTTTTTAAATTTTCTAAAACTAAAATATAATATATTCTAAAACCAAAATCTATTCACTCCGCGCCAACTGATGGTGGCGCTCCGCTTCGATAGTCCTGAAGGGATTTAGCCTCCTCCCCCTTCGCCAATACTTAAAAATATTAAGTCACGGGTTTAGGCGTCAAAAGAAAGTCAATTTTACACATTTACGTAGGCTTAATTGTGGACTGACTGACTAAGTCCTGGCTTATAGCCTTGATAGTGCAGCACCCCTCCCCTTATTTAACTCCCCCTTACCGAATATACTGCGACTACTATGTTGCGTGACTATCAGCAGTGCTTTTCTTTTCTTTTTTATATGGGATAGGGCTATACATAAAAACAAAAATGTATGGGTACACAGACTGATTCGTTAGGCTGCAGAATACAGAATAACATCACAAATTATATCTTTGTCTACAGACGAAAAAAAAGAAAAGACATGCACAAGTACGCCGGAGAGACGATAAGCTATAAAAAACACACATCGTATACTGCAATTTAAAACAGGAAGAAAGATATGCAACGAATTTCAAAGTTTCGGTGCCGCGAAAGGACTCCGTTAAGTGTGAGTACAAAACCTCCAATACGAGTACTAGCAGAGTGTTCCGAGTATAATTACGGGTACACAAAGTGCTGAGTGCGAGTATCTATGATTCGCAAATGCCGTGAGGACTAGTACAATCTCATGGGCACGAATGGAAACCGAACACGATTTCATGAGTGGAAATGCGCGTGCGAAAAAAAGGTATATTCATGGAAGAACTACAGTAAGAATACTATTAATTTGGCCACATTGAGATGTCAAAGATAAGTATCTAGTCCACACGAAAAAAAGGTAGGCATTCCTATTCAACTATAGCACGATAAAGTGCTGCGTAAAAATTATCAAACAAAACAAAAATCATATAAATCTGTGAACACACGACTGAGATATACTTCCAATATTATTTTTCAACTTTTCAGGCGACATTGTCCATTCCGCATTACCATCGAACAGAGCACACAAAAGTTGTACGCAGTTAACATTCTATTGCGATGATGAAAAGCTGTTTGCGTGCCATGCATAATGCTCAGCCAATCACAGTCTACGTTACTGACACACCCTCATCTAGATATTAAACATGTGTTGTTTTTTCATAACTCGCTCTAGGATCTTCCGAAAAAAGTATCATCACATTTTTGGAATGAGCTGGTGGTTTTCAGTTAAAAGTTCAATACCGTAGCGATCTGAAAGGTTAAACAACCTTGGTTCGTTTCAAGGAAGTGATGTGGTTACTTCAACGTCACAAAATCTTGGGAAAAAAGAAATATTAAAAAAAATTATATTTAAAGAAATTTAAAAAAATTATAATAGTTAAAATAACATAAAATAATTGCATAAATAATAGAATTACTGCTTCCGAAGTCGGTAAATGACAGATGTTTCAGTTCAGAAATCTCTTATACGGTTTAGCTGGGCATCCACATTCAAAATGTCAAGATTATACATACTCATATAAACAATAACACTAATGGGAGTTACACTATACTAAGAGCACATCAAAGAGCCATGTGAGGCAGCTCTGGTATTATTTTGTGACTGCATATGGTTAAATTCCATTATAAAGTAGTCTACCTGTTTTGGTCAACGTCCTACTCATCTTAATCCAACCAGAACAGGCCTAGTGAATCTGACTTAGTCCGCTCCAGAAATATTAATGTTAATTGCACATAGTTCTAAAATTATCCAGCCATATACATGTGAATTATGCTTACTGTAGGTGTCTGTGGCATCTCTTCCATGATTAGTTTACTCAGTGTATGTGTTGGGACTGTGTTAGTATATATTGAGACAGAAATCATACGGCTTGAATTTGTTAGTATTGTCAGGGGTATGGTTAATATTATGATTATATTATGGTCGATTACAGCTGGTTGTACGTTTGTAAGTATGATAGCCACAGAGGAGAATACAATGTAGAGAGCAGATTGATAACCCTCCAGAGTACCTTTTTTATTTCTGACTTTCTTGCAGAGACATGGAAGGGGAGGTGGGGGTGCTTCAGGAGTAAAAGACCCACTGTGGAGGCTTGCAAGGCAATCTATGGGACCAGTTTCCCCCAAAACCTTCTCGTACGCTCTGCGCCAACTGATAGTGGCCTTCCGCTTAATCTTCCCCAATTGCAGATATGGACTCCACTTGAGCCCCCCCCCCCCTCCCCAGAAAGATCCATGCACTCACGTTCGCCTCCACTATTTTCTTGACAATGAATCCAGGTGTCTACCAGCTCCCTACCCCCCGCCGCCCATTGACTGTCACCCGCTAGCGCTATTATTTTCTTGCTGTTGGAGTTATTCCGTTATATCGAAAAGAGGATATTTCGTTACAAAAAAAAAAAATAAAAATAAAACGTGACGAGACATAGGCAAAACGAAACCAACTTACCTCATGGGACAACATAAGAAGTATCCATCTGTCCAATGAAGATTATTCAGTACAGACAAATAGAATGATATCCGTTACACAGCGAAGGAAGGATAATGTGCTACATGAGGAAGGCAATAGCTTACATTATCGATTGTTTACGTATTGAGTGTTCGATGCATCAAGCATGGATGTATGGTCATACCGAGAGGTCAGACAGGTCTTTCTACGCTTCCGTAGTGTCTATCGACTCCGTTCTTTGGTAAGCTACCGGTACATTATCTGATGTTTCCTTCGTGGACGTTAGTACCTACTCCAGCAGGTTCAACGGACGCAACTTACAGCAGTTCAAGCCCAATTTGCCAGTGTAGGTGAGTAAATTTTTTTGCAGTTGATTTGCTGTCAGTTGATGTTAATGTCGCAACAAAAGTAGTTTACGATGAGTTTTTCCTGTCTGGTTTTAAGCTCGAATTTGTCACAAGTAAACCGTACACCTGAAAAACGATGATTTCTAAGATCGTTCGATATACTCATCAGCCGCAAGGACAAAATCTGATAATGGCATTCTAAATTATGGACATAATTTGACAGAGCGTATGCATATCATCTACTAGATATAATCTTTTCAGTTTGTTTTTTTTCGAACATAGCTCTATACCTTCTACTGGATTGTCAACACTACCTCAGATACTGAGTATTTTAACGGGACGTATAGAAACTTTAGCATGAAAAAGAAACTTTCGTTATGTTGAGTGTTTTTCAGAAAGTACCCACATATTTCAAAACTACATTTTCACACGGTCTCAGTGTATCAAACACAACTTTAACAAACAATTGTCTTTTTTTTTAACACTTGTTACACTTGCAGATGCTCAAAAAAACAGTCAAAAGATGCATGTCGTTGCTATTGTTCATCTGGGTCTCCACTAGGTTTTCGGTAATTTCCAACGGAAAGCGAATTTTGTCTGAAGCAAGAGCTCCACTGAGTCTTTACTTATAACTTATTTGCATGTCTTTGTGCCAGCATTTTTTTTTTGTAAGTTAAAAGACAGTCCGTCTTAACTGTTGGGGTTCACAATGGGCCTGTTGCAAGTCTTTTGTGACTGTTATTGTTGTCACTTACATTGATAAGAACTGAGGTATGGATATTTTAGACTGAAGTAGTCACGAAGTTTGCAGATGCTCCTTAATTTCAAGTGAAGGAACTTGATGATTTCACTTTCAATTGATATTGCTCAATTATGAGTTTCCTTTGGACTGAAAGATCAGGATTTTCGATACTCTGAGGAGTGGTAACTAAGTTTGATAAAACGCAAGTTAATGAGTAACCTTATTAGATAGCGTGATGGGGTTTTCACAATATGATTGGCTGTTGTGGACACACAAAAACTCACTTAATGGTAGCAATAATTAATTAAACGCTAGCATTATTAAAACACCGTAACAAATGCCACCACTGAGCTCCGACTGAATGCCTGATTAGTTTTTTTTTTTTTTTTTTTGGCATTTCTTCTATTCAGTGACATTTATCGAGAAAGTTCGTTGATTGGAGAATAATTCTCTTTGTTCCGGGATATAATCGTATGTGGTACTGGGAGAATTCAAGGAAGAATTCGGCAAGGATTAAAATCAATATACAGATTTTCTCTAAGCGTTTCGCAAGCGCTAGGTCCTGAGTGTGCATATTAATTTAGCGCTACTACTTAATACTCCTTCCAATTTAAAAGTAGAGAGATGAACTATTTAAGGATGGTTTCGATTGGTGTTCGAACGCATATATTGTATTTGCCAATCCGAAAAGTTTCAGTGATAGTCACACTGCAGTATTCCCAAGGGAAAACTGCTTGACATGTGTAGAATTGTGAGTGTTCAAGGCTTCCAGCCCTGTCTTCTTAATTTCTCAGTGTGTGTTCCACAGTTAAAGGTATTGGAAGGAGACAGGTTTGTAGGAGGGGCGAGTATTTTTCTTTATACACAGGTATTTTGTATGCCATACATCAGTAATCTTAAACCTATTGTGAAGCTTTGATAAAGACAAAAGAGTAACAAAGCGACGTCAACTTTTTTTTCACACTGAAAAACACTACATGGCAATGAAGTTTAGTCTTAGTAGTTAGCGAGCATAACACTGCGAAAGATTTCAGACATACCCGAACACATACTTGCATGAAATCAGCATTCCTGTCTCTATTAAGCAGTGTTGTAGAATGTGTCTTATGGACAAGATACGTGGAAGATTGTAGCTTATACCTTCAAAGTGATAGGAACGTTTCAGTTCTTCTTCCAACCCCTGTCTAGGCTAGCGTCACACAAATTTAGCAAATTATTGTGGTACTTTTTAAAGATTCAGTGCATAAAGTTTGTCTCGAGTAAAGGCAAAGAGCAAACGTGTGTTACCAAACCACATCAATTTCTCGTAAACTAAAAGCAGTAAAAAGAAAATTAACCAGAACACCAACTGAAAAGACTTAGTGATTCCTTGATTGTAGCTTCACAAACCAAGGATTCAAAACTGATGAAATATAATGATTGATACATTGAGGAAATTCAGAATAAAAATTCACATTAATTAGCATAGATCTATATTGTATCATGGTTCATAGCCAATGAGAAAATTTCCTGTCATAATTTGTACTAATTCAATTGCCTGTAAGCATGCAAATATGTGACCCCTACACTGTAATTAGCATTGTTATTCCACTTTGCATATACCATTTTTTTTTTTTTACAATAAAAACTTGATAAGCAAAATTTAAAACTTGCATCAATCGAATATAACCAAGCATTGTACTTGATTCTTTTCAAAATGATGCACAGTGCATTCAATGTTGAAGATTTAACAACTTCCACATTTCAATTTCAATTTATTTTCAATTTCCACCCCCTCCCCCGCTTGAATTTGGAGAATATATCATAAATACAATAAGAAAATAAGAAGTTATTCGGCTATTATTATTGAACAATTTTTTTTTTTTTCACCTACCTCCGAAAAAACTAACAATACCACATTTGTACCAATAACAGGTCAGTATAAACAATTTGTCAAGTTGCCACGTAGATATGCCATCTTTCAATCACAAATTCCAAAATAGAATTGAATCCATTTCAATTTCCATTCTATTTCTGTGTGGAGAAATAGCCAGCATAGCAGCAGCATCAAAGATTTATAGGCTATCTGGTTCTTTGAACAATAAAAATGCCCAACGCTTTGCTCACAAAGGAATACAATAGTCATCCTGGAAGGTTCCCTTCCTTTCATTTGACTTAGTCCGGAAAATCAGGTCGGAAATTTTTGTATAAACGCGGTAAATCCGGTTCGGCCGGATTTCAAAATTCCAAATCCGGTACACCCGAAGTTATATAATGTCTGAGTTACAAAAGTATTGATAAAAAGGATCACATCTTGTAATTTTGTTCTTCTGTTGAGAAACCAGTATTACAATGTTTCTCAGATTGAAGAATATATCAACAGACCTATTAATCTAGATCAATTGAAAAATTGATTTCTTTACACAATTACTGACCTAGTCGTCAGGTGATGTAGCGTAGTACGTAGAACTATTTATGCGATTTTTTTTTTGTGATCTTCATTTCACATGAGGCGTTTGCATTATAGTATAATATAGAATGAATGCACCAGGTGTCAAAGTTTGGCACCAAAAGATGGGTACGCTTAGATGTTTTCACATCTGTAACGATACTAATCCCTTTGCCAATGCAGCACCTATGTCTACTTTATTTTTAAAAATAAAATAGACATAGGTGCTTCATCAAAAAAAAAAAAAAAAAAACCCAAAAGCTCTACGAACTATGCTACATCACGTGACGACTAGGTCAGTAATTGTGTAAAGAAATCAATTTTTCAATTGATCGAGATTAATAGGTCTGGTGATATATTCTTCAATCTGAGAAACATTGTAATAGTAGTGGAGTACTGCGTACACTTTGGACATCTCTCGAGGTGGTTAAAGGAGGTGGTTACTTGAGGTAGTTACTTGAGGTGGTTAAATGAAAAAAAAGAAGCGCTATCATCTAATGAGCAATCGACAATCAACATGATCATGTGAACATGTTCTCATTGTCCGACACGTATTTAAGACACGCATTATAAAATGAGGGTTTCTCCTACAATGAGAGTCACGACAAGTTAGAACATTTTTCAAATACGTTGCCAATACGAAAATCGGCCACTAGTTCGGTTAACAATAAACCATAAATGGGGAATGGAGGAACGTAAGTTGAGGTGAGAGTAGGTTGGATACATCGACGAACTGTTATGTTGTGTATGAAGACCGTGTGAAAAAGGATCTGGACAAACTGATCGTGTTGGTAGGTTGTCAGAAGCCACACCACAAAATAAAGTCGATGGTAAAGGTATGTCACTCGAGAATCTTCGTTATGGCCGATACGTAGTGCAAGTAAGTCTTCAATAAATAAAGTCGAACGAAACGTTACCGTGACGATCAATTTCTACCAGATTGTCAATAAATGGGGATGAAATAAAGGATGAACATCACACTTTCGGTCAAGGCCTTGTCAAATGATAGAGTCAAATCCCACCTACCCCTCTTCGTTTCCCTTCCAATAGCTACGTTCAGGTGAGGTGACGACCAGGTGTGAAATCGAAAGCACATAATAATATGTAGCATTTTTCATACGCTCGCAAGTATCCCTTCGTCTACGCGCTCTTTATGTGGTGCCGAAAGAGAGAATCGTAAGCCCGTATGGTTTAATAAGCAGATCCACCATCATTAAAGCCCAATCGTATTGAGTCTGTGAGATGGACGTTCCCTGCGTAGCGTATTGAATCTGCGTTGACTAGAAAAGTGTGAAAATTGAATGGACCTTTCGTAGTATGACTGATGAAAGCTGCGGTGTCCACCATGTTTGGATGATGGTTTTCAAGTGCCTTTGGCTAATCAGCATTCTGTGGGACAAAGTGTGGTTCAATTCTTTTTCTTTGATGTCATAAATCGTGGATTAACCTTGATAAAGACTCGTAAGATGTCATATTCACAAAGTGTAAAGAAGAGTTTTTGTGTCAACGTTCTTCAGTACTGAACGTTGTGCTGGTGAAGAATGAAGTAACAAATCAAAAATAGAGAATTGCTCTGTCCATCATTTCCATCCTATCACCAAATGAAACGCCATGGGATTGGACTAATGCTCTATGATCTAAGTGGGACGACACCTTCTTGGAATTGTCGGATCATAAGTCGATCTGGACTAAACCAATATTTATAGTTGGAAGGACCGATATCGCAGTGAAGAAATAGCATGTCCACCAGGTACAATTGGCAAATGTTACCATGTGTAAAGGACATACTTTCAAGGGTGGGTTTCACCTCCAATTGTCAAAAATTGATCATAATTACTTCTTTCAGGATATTCCGATAATCGTCCTGATCATCCACAAGTTCGGGAATGCCATGGCTCTATCGTTATTAGTATCACAGATTCCCTGGAATCGATAATGAACAGTGTTTCGCAATAGGTCTGCAATATGTGGTCTGTTCAATTCAATGGTTTCGCATCTGCGGAACTATAGGGATTTACGCCCAGTGACTTTAACTTCTGTTGTCATGAAGATCTGTGAACGTTTTGTTTTAATCTACCTTAGGTCATTACTATCTGGTCATATGGATCCCTTACAGTTTGCTTACTCTAAAGGCAGAAATGCCGAGGATGCAAGCCTCTTCTTACTTGATACATTATATTCACACCTAGAAAGTACTAGATCTAAGGTCTCAGCTCGTATTATGTACTTCGACTTCTCTTCTATCTTTAATACAATACAACCCCACCTTTTGGCTAAAGGAATTGACTAATTTAAATGTTATTCCACATAATGTGATCCGCTGGATTTTAGATTATCTCACCGACCGTTCACAATTTGTTAGGTTAAATACTGCTATTAAGTCAAGAGTTATAGTCGAACACGGGTGCCCCCCAGGGAACGGTGTTGTCCCCCTTTTTATTCACTGTGTATACATCTGATATTCGGTCCACTTCTTCAGATTGTTCTTTTGTAAAATTTGCTGATGATACTGCCCTTGTCGGTCTTGTGGTTAATGATGATGATTGCTTGTGTCTAGACCAAGTGAACAGATTTGTAGCCTACTGTGATCAGAATTGCTTGAAACTTAATGTTAAGAAAACTAAAGAAATGATAGTTGATTATAGGAAAAAATACCGTGCATCTTTTAACCCTGTTTCTATTAAGGATATTCCTGTTCAGAGAGGTTCAGATTACAAGTATCTGGGGGTAGTAATTGATGATAAGTTACAGTGGAAGGAGCATGTTCAATTAGTTGAGAAACGTTTAGGGCCTCGTTTCTATTGTCTACGTAAACTTAATTCTGTCAATGTAAGTCCAGATATTCTTGCCACTTTTTATAATACTATCATTTGCTCTGTCTGGACGTATTGCATGGTTTGTTGGGTAGGCAACAAAGACAAAACACATTTGAAGATCATCGACGACATCATTAGGCGTGCAGGAAAGACTATAAATAATAAACAACTACCCACAGTTAATGAGGTCTACGAGTCCCGGGTCAGTCACAAATAAAGGTCATTGTGGAGTGACAAAGATCATCCTTTTTTTTGAATGACTAAATTGCCGGCTTATCCATCGTAGTGGTAGACTCAGACCCATTCATTCTGTTACAAACCGATATCGTTCATCTTTCCTCTGCTCGGCAATTACTTTACATAACCTGGATTTTTATAGGTAGTTTTTTCTCTTGATTACACATTTGCCTTTTCTGTGTATTACCTTCCTTGCTCTTATCTGTTTATGTTTGTAACTTTTATACTGTGAATTTACTGGTTTTTGGAATTTATTGTTTTATTCGTTTGTGTCATTTTACTGCAAACATGTAATTTCCTTATTTTAGGATTTAATAAAGTATATCTATCTGTCCATCTGTCCATCTGTCTGTCTATCTGTCTGTCTGTCTATCTGTCTATCTATCTGTCTATCTGTCTATCTGTCTATCTGTCTATCGGTCTATCGGTCTATCTGTCTATCTGTCTATCTGTCTATCTGTCTATCTGTCTATCTGTCTATCTGTCTACCTGTCTGTAGATAGATAGATAGATGAATTCTGGTAGAAGGCACTTGAGTGCCTATATGGCCAGCTCTTCTTCTGTAACATCTTGTGTGAATAACGAAGAGGTATATTTCTGGAGGATTTCCTTATAATTAAAACGAACAGGAAGGTTTTTCCAATATTTATCAAGTCTCCTTTCAAATATTGCTACACTAGGTCAGATACAGCTGCATCATATTTACCGCTTACAATTTTATAAACTTCAATCATATCTCCCCTTAACCGGCGATAACTTAGGGTAGGCAAATCTAAGATTTCCACCCTCCGTTCATAGGAAAGATCTTTTAATCCAGGAATTAATGTAGTGGCTCGCCGTTGCATTTTTTCGGTAAGGTCTATATGCTTTATTAAATATGGATTCCAAACCTGGTTAGCGTATTCTACATGAGGACGCACAATACTAGAATAAAGTAAATTGAATGATGAATGATCTAGATATGTAAAAGTTCTCCTAATAAGACCCATTACTGAATGTACAGCTTTCCATTAAAGACGTTGACAGTCCCAAAATGGTGTAAGATATTTCCAAGTCTCCACCGTCTTTCAGCTTTACACTGGTCTAATAATATTTAGTGATTTTTGAGGTGTGAAACGATTTAGATGACGTTTGATCATACTTGACGTTTTTTTTTTTTTTTTTATCATACTTGGCTTTTCTCGTTTTGTAATGAAGTACATAGTCTTCCCTTTACTATCTTTTGACTGTTTTCAAGCCGGATCCATCTTAGGGAAATGAATCACCGATACTTTAAAGATGAAACCAAATAACGGTGGCTCTAGATCTCCTAGTGGTATGTTGTAATTCTGGAGAGACATGACAATGATTATATGAGAGAGGTAATATTTGATAGGTGTGAACTTGCAGATGTCTTGTCGAGGAATGAACTCGGGAGTGAAGCGAATGCCTTACGTAATAAAAGCGATATAGGATGATCTATGTCGACAATGTTCTATGTGATTCTTCGAAGCGCCGCCGGTGCTTCGGTAAACTGTCGATGATCTCTGAAAGGCTTGGTAGTCATAGAAATAATCATTTGTCATCTCCTGTCAGCTCAGGGGTAAAACGTTCAAACAACTGACGGTCATCGAGATTATGCTTGACATCGTCATACGTCGTCATATGATCCTGCCCAACTCAACCCTGCAATGTCGTAAGCAGGGATCGACATTGACAACATTGAAAACAATTGGTCTCGAAATGTGTTGTTTTATCTTTTCTGTGTCAGCGCTACTCTTGGCCTCATGGTTAATATCCTGACTATACTTTTCCACGTGCATCCTGAATAAATTCCAAACTTGTCTGTAGTGCGAACGTGTCACCATGTACGTTTTTCTTTTGTCGTGTGCGATACCGTGATTTTCGCCTTAATAGTTGGTGAATAGGTACAGACTGCCAAGTACGTGATCGCCAGTTTCCTTTACCTGGAACAGAGTTAACAACCGGTCAAGAATTCTGTGGCCAGCATCACGATTGATACTGTCGATGGTGGCTTGCCTTGTAGAAATAGCATAAAGGAGGGGCATCCATAAGACGCGGGTGATGTATTTGACTGGGGTGATCGATAACACAGCCATAACAAGTTACATAATGATAGGTGGTGAGCATATTCCCTAAGCAGTATAATAGTGAACCCTTCAGATGTTGAGTAACAATTCTTCTTGAATATTGTTGCATACCGGACAAGCCATGACGTGCACTCTTTGATGAACGTGGGATAAATGCGTAAGAGGGAAGTTTCGAATGGATTATATTTTATATCTCTTGCCCAGTCATTCGTTATTCAATTAAAAAAAAATCAAATATTGCTGTTTAATCTGCAGCGTACACTGGAAGTACGATCTTGGCACGGCCTAGTGTGACATACCTCCGTGAAGCTCGGAACATTAGCGATGCTTCTTCCATATTCGGTAATTCATCGAGTGCACAGTTGTAAATACTGAAGACGGTCTTTAAACTCCTTCAAAAATTCAGCCCCTACATTTCTGTGTGAAATTTAAATCCTAATCCATCATGGCTCTTTTTCTGTTCTACTACGCAATGCGTTATTTACTTTTTTTCTTACTGGCTTCAATGCACAGTATTGCAGGTAGTAAAGGAATACTGGTGAAACTACTATGACAGATGTTGTTCTTAGAAACTAAGAAAATGGATATGGATGTCATGTGAACGCCTTATATAATCAATAACCTATTGAAAATCCCCTACCCCCAAATGTATCTATAGCAGTATGACAAATCACAAACACAGTCTATTTTATCTATCACATTAAGTATTCGATGATTTGTTCTTACGTAACCTTACATCACTTCGTTTTGATAAAACCACATGGTCATTTTACCTAACAAGGGGAACCGTTACATCTCATCCATGTTGCATAAATGAAGCAAACAAAATTGCATTGCTCTTTAACTCAACCCTATACATGCAATGTCCGTGATGAGCTATTGCACTTTCTTTGGGACATTAAAATGTATCATGGCTCTCTCAGTTACCATAGCAACAGTTACCATGGTAACATTATGTATGGTTGATCTATGAAACATGGGGGTCTAACCTGGTATGGTAATAAACGTGACCTAGACCCCCTGAATTATGGTGTGAAGATATGTGCGTGTGTGTTGGTTTGTAAATTGGGCGCCGTAAAAAAAACAAGAGCTTCGAGTTTGTAACAGAAGATACGCCGTAAAACTGTATATTTTAACGTAATGCATATGGGGTAACGGATGTGGGTGTAACAGATGTGGGTGTAAGATTCACCTGTTACACCCACATCTGTTACAGCATTTGCATTACGTTAAAATACTAAGAAACGGGGATATCCAAGTTTTTCGGCGTATCTTCTGTTACAAGCGCGAAGCTTTTGTGAAATTTCAGATCCCCTTGCCATTAGTAATGTCTTTAATACTTTCTTTGCAAATGTTGATCCTGAAACCCAGAAGAAAATTCCAGAAGTTAATTCTATTAATTGTAATGTTCTCTAGGAGAACCTATTATCAATTCATTTTTACTGTACCCGGTTACAAGTATGATGATATTTTCAGTAAAATTATGTCATTAAAAAAGTCTTCGGCTGGCTATGATGAAATTTTACCAGCTGTAGCAAAGCATGTTGCTTATTACATATCGGCGTCTCTCTACGGTAATATTTTTGACCTTTCTCTAAATCAGGGCATCGTTCCCTCCCGTTTGAAAATTGCACGTGTTGTCCCTATCTATGAAAAAGATGATCAAGAGCTTGTCACTAATTATAGGCCTATTTCAGTTCTTCTGTTTTTCTAAAATATTGGAAAAAATAATGTTTGAAAGGTTGTTCAATTATTTTGTGAAGCATAATATTTTGTACAAGTATCAGTTTGGGTTTATTCCAGGCCGCTCAACTTCTCATGCTTTGCTTCATCTTACTGATTTGATTACCAACGCTTTTGAAAAGAGACACTTTGTCTCTGGTACATTTTTTAGACTCGTCTAAAGCGTTCGATATCCTGCATCATAATATTCTACTCAGTAAACCTGAGCACTATGGAATAAGAGGTAACTCATTAAACTGATTTACAAGCTATCTTTCTAACAGCTATCGGTTTGTTTGCATCAATCACGTGAATTCTTGTTATAAAGTTTCGTAAAGTTATCGATGATATGCATATAATAAGTTATGTAGATGATAACAATATTTTCTATTCGAGTCCTGACACCATCCATTTATTTGATGTTGTTCAGAAAGAATTTGTGAAGATTTACAGATGGTACTGTATTAATAAGCTTTCTCTAAATGTTAATAAGACAACCTCTGTTTTGTTTATAGTCCTGTCAATAAGTCGATTGATCCAGCATTTAAGTCCATCAATCTCTGCAAGTCTATAATCCCTCTATCGAATGTTGCTAAATTCTTGGGGGTTCTATTTGATAGGCATGTCACTTGGAAAGATCATATTTATTCTAAAAAGAAAGAAAATAAAAAAGTGAGTCACTGTCCTAAAACTGAGTCAATTTGTCCCCATAGTGACTCACTCTATATAAAGTGAGTCACTATGGGGACAAATTGACTCAGTTTTAGGACAGTGACTTACTTTTTATTTTCTGTGAATATTGGAATTGTCGGTCGTCTCTGATCAACCCTACCTAAGAAAGTCCTCATCTTTCTCTATAGTACTCTTGTCCTTCCCTATGTTTCCTACTGTAATATTGTGTGGGGTTCTAATTACCCGTCGAAATTATTGCCATTACTCATTCTGCAAAAAAGAGTTGTACGTTACATCTTAAATACTCACTACTTGTAGCACACTCCTCCTCTATTCAGAATATTAAATTTCTTGTCTGTGTACGATATCAACCGCTACCAATGTGGTCCATTTGCTTACAACTATTTAAATAGCAATTTACCCAATATACATACTACCTTCGAATGAGTCACGAAGCTAGCTCTTATCAAACC
The DNA here is from genome assembly GCA_021234535.1 of Stichopus chloronotus. Classification (NCBI taxonomy): domain Eukaryota; kingdom Metazoa; phylum Echinodermata; class Holothuroidea; order Aspidochirotida; family Stichopodidae; genus Stichopus; species Stichopus chloronotus. The sequence continues at coordinate 43,124 of SFZH01000288.1, read as the reverse complement.
AGATCCTTACACCATTTTACGAAACCTCTTTACAGACTTCAGTCCTCACTCCACAGTGTCCGTTATGTAGCTCCTCATTTTTGGAATTCAAGTTCCTCACAGTATTACCAATCATTGCCACGCTTCCTTTTACACCTTTAAGAGCAAATTAAAACGTTTTCTATTGTCAATTACTACTTTGTGGTAGCTTCCTGTTATTATGTTTCCTTTTTTCTTTGTGTCTAGCGTCTTCTGGTTTCTTTCGTTGTTTTCCCGTTTGGGTGTTTACTTTTTTTCTTTGAATTGGAAGTTCTTTTGGGGTATCCATGGACGCTTAAAAGCTTCCTGTGAATAGCCATCGGTCTTCAATCTGTGTATGTTCATGTATATTTCTAACTGTTTATATTACGTGACCGAAATAAATGTTTGTTGAACGTGAAGTGGGGATGTCCCCGATTGCGTGAGGAAAGTCCATTTCCCCGATCAGCGACCTAAACGCGTATGTGTCTGTGTGACTGCAGAAAATTTCAATTTCAAAAGTTGACGTCTGCAACTCCTCCTAGGAGCCGATGACGGTCAAATTTGGTAGATCGGTGACCCATGGCCTCAAAATTTAAGGTCAGAGGTCAACTTGAAAACAACTGTATTTCATAATCCATAATGGCAGATGGGACCTTCACATATTTGACCGGTATACAAGATTTTATCTAAAAATCATGTTGGCATGTGCTCTAGGAACCAAAGTCAAGTTCAGAGGTCAAAGGTCAAATTTGACAGCAAAACGTTTGCATCCACAACTCCTCCTAGACCGCAAAGTCGATGAGGGTCAAAGATGGTACAGTAGATGGGTAACCTGTCGTGTGAAGTTGGTCTCCCTTCTCAATTTAAATGTCAAAGGTCAGAGGTCAAAGGCTAAATTGATGAAACTCTGCTATTCAAGTTGTTGTATTTCTTAATCCAAAACATTCTTGACTATTTACATGGAACTTTTTAATATATTACCGGTATGCAAGATTTCATCTACAGACATGTTTATATGTGTTTTGAGGTCAAAGGTCAACTTCAGGGGTCAAAGGTCAAATTCGACATTGAACAGTCACCGCAACTTCTCATAGGCCGCAATGCCGAAGAAGGTCAAAGTTGTTACATAGGTGACCGATGGTCTGAAGAGTGTCTTCCATCAATATTTAAGGTCAGAGATAAAAGGTCAGAGGTCACATGTCAAATTTCTAGTTGCGAAAATGCTTTGAAAAATTGTCACGATTTCCTTCTAGACAGTAGGTCTAATGATGTTCAAACGTGGTCGTTATGTACCTGATTATGATATGTACTGTTCACCCGATCGGTGACGTCATAGGTCAATAAAGCACACAATACAGTACTATCATATCTTTGCTTTTCATACAGTGAAGCTTAATATTTCAACCTATGTGACTACGTTTGAACTGAGCGATTACATCTAATAACAATGTCATTTTCTATGCTTAGAGTAATACCCATTCTCAGTATAATGTTAATGTAACATATCGTGTATACACTAGCCAAGGAATTGAGTTGTTTACAGTACGTTTTGTCGCCAAAAGAAATTGAGTAATGCAAATGATTGCTACGTATTTCTTACAGTTATTACAAAACGCCCAGAGTGGTGGCGCGCTGATCTGAGAAATAAAGGAAATCAAGGACTGTTTTGACGCACGGGCGATCTGCATGGAGATACTTACTTTGACGTGACTTTCACGTGACTTCTATATTCACACAACACTTTCGCTTTATTGACCCATCCATGGTCGAGTGTACTGTACCTATGTACTGTGTATAATGTAGGCCTAATGCTCTCGATGTACTATAATACACACATGGTAAAGAGCGAAGGATTATGGACAATGTCAGGGGTTAGACTGGAGCTCAACATAAAGAAACCAACGCTGTCAATAATCAAATAATGCTTTGAATTAATACTACTTGAAATTGCAAACATAGGCCTATACACAGTGAACACGTAGACATGAATTAAGGTTTATCATTAAAGGTGAAATAAAGAAAAACTGATTCCAATCAATAGTGTCCTGTTTCCGGTTTACAGAAGAAAAAAAAAGTCTTTCCGACGAATGCTCTGTTCTTTATGAATTTATCTTGAAGTAAAACTGAAAATAATTCTTCGACAAAATGTTCTCTTCCAAAATGAAATACCGTCGCTCTCTTGATGGTTAACTTATAGTTGGGCACGAATCTCTCTGCCCCTCTTTTGAAACGTAATTTCCTTGGCAAAAGATAAGCTAAGGCCTCCCCCTTACGGCATTCTGGCTTACTTCCAAATGTAAGCGCTTGCCACTTAGCCACTAAATCTCTCCTGTCACATGAGCCATACTTACATTCCTAAATTCGCAGAACCAATGTTGCCTCTGTCCGTCCTGGTGGTACGCATAGGGTTTGTTGTGACCTGTAAATTGCCACACCTAGCCCCAATTTGCACATAACGGTAGGCCTACCTGTATAGGTTACAGCTGGCCTGACCCTCACTTCACAGTGTCTTGAGCAGAAGTGACTCTCTGCTGTTCACAAAAACCCATCAGTGTGACCAAACACCCATCTGCTACAGTATCACACAATACTTTAAACAAACAACAAAATATGTGATTGCATAGCATTCATAATGTCCACTATGTGATTGTATTGTTCACCAAATACCATTTAAATTATATGCAAGGTACCATACATCCCTCGTGTCTCATGCACATTGCCACCAATACCATAAGAAATGGTCCCTTTACTCCACGGGTAAGTAATTACACAACAAATATAAACACAATGAAAACGACATTGTGACAGACAACAATATGGGTGAGATGAAAGTCTGTGGATTGTCCTGTTGGATTTTTATTTCGATCGTTATTATAGACTATCTAAAGGTATCAATCCTGTCGTCTTTCTCATCTGTACCGAACCTTCAAGAGTTAAACTGGTAAACGACCTAAGTATGTGACCAAAAAGTAACATATTTTGACAAATGATACTCTATAATGATACTTTATATTCCTTTGAAAGATGATCGTGAGGTTATTTCGAACTTACTCCACATTCAGTGTTGACGTCGGTTCTTCTGGAAATGGAACAATGGTAAAATTCCATTCGAGAAAACTTTAAGCCATTACGGTCACAGCTTTTTACTTTTTCTTTATAAATTGTGTATGTAAAAAAAAAAAATATATAATATACAAAAAGGTTTCATAGTTAGTACAATTTTTTGATTTGCAAAACAAGCATCGTCACTGTACAATTTAGAACATATTTAAGAAAAAAATCAAACACAAAATACATTTGTACATATTTCATCGTAATTGTAAATATTTTTAATGATAGTATAATGAAAATGCTAGCTTGTTACTTTAAAGCAAGTAAGAACCCATACTTGAAAATTTGAGCCGAAATAAAAAGTTTGTGTAAAACTTTTGAAAGTTTCATTCATAGTTTTACTTTTGTTGAGTTTACTGCCGAAATTATCACGTTAGGCTGTTGTGCACGGAAAACAAATGAGAATACTACACGGAGTTGCAAATCTCATCCCTGTCGTTTTGCGTACCCCTTTCTCCCAAAGTATGCTGAGCCGTATAATTCACCAGTGATTCAGATTGCTCATTGTGGATAGAAGTGTCGAATTTTCAAGTTACTTAATGATATAGTACTGCAATACACCGCCTAAGCATTGCACAGCACAAATACTTGCCTGCGCCTACACATGTGCCTAGATATCGAGCGTGCATCAAACGTTTTCCCAGCAAACGCGTGAGCGTCAGAGTATTCCTCACATCAGCACGACCCGTCACTGAGGATCCTTTGAGTGCCGCGAGAAAAGCGTTGTGCTTGGCTCAATATTTTCTTCACAGTGATTAAATCTCGAGTTCTTAAACAATTGTGCAGGAGATCCATATGCCATTGGGTATACTTTGTTAACACATCCTGAGTGAAAGTATTACCAACACACGGGAAATGACATTGCTGCCAGACGTAAACTCTCAGCCCAGAACTGGTTGCATAGGTTGAAATACCGTGTCACATTCATGTGAAGGAAAAGAGGTAAACATTATGTTGACACCATGTGCTACCACCACCTTAAACTGTATTCAGTAATCATGGGTATGCCCTTAATCTGTGACGTCATCAGTCGGGCGGAAACTACATCTAACACCCAGGTACCCAGCCGCCAAGTTTGAAGTTTATCCGACGTACCGTCTATGATCAGATCGTCACAGACTTTCAAGAGTAGCTTTGTCGATTTGACCTTGAAACACATGACCTTTGACCTGGTGAAGTCATTAAAATGTAACAACAAATTCCCGTATTGCCTGTCCTCTTTATTTGGTGGTAGTTTTATCACTCCAAGATATTCACACATTGAGCTAATGCTAAGAAAGTGTTTTTCGTTTTTACAACCTGTGACCTTTGACCTACGACTTATGACGTTACTGAACGAAAGGACAGTTTGAAGTTTTTCCGACTTACCGTCTAAGAGGAGATCGAGACACTTTAACAGCATTTTGCAAATGTGATATTTAATCACGTGACCTTTGACCTTGTGACGTCATCAATATTTTAAGAACGTTTCTCGAATTGTCCACTTTCGTTTTCATATATGAAAGTGTAAGTCCTAAAACTCTAGGATATTCACACATTGAGATAATGCGAAAATGTGTTTTCCGTTCTCAAAACTTATGATCTTTGACCTATGACGTTATCGCCCTGGCGGACACTACACTTCATACCGGGGCATCTTCCCACGAAGTTTGAGGTTCATTCGACACACATCCTTACACATACGCCAACCTGACCACATGGGTTCCTTTGAGAAATATCAACACCAATCGTCATGTATAATCTGCGTGCGGGTAAACCGAACCTTGGTGAACTTGATCTACGATAACATAAGTTTTCGATTTTAATGTAATTATTTCAGTTTTCTTACATATAATTTAACGAAAATAGTGTCATTTCATGAAAAATAGATTAAACGTCAGGGACCTTCTTTCTTTCCTTGTTACAGACTTGAAGATCAGTACGGTGGCTGGAACTTACTGGTCTTAACAAGTGAACGAACGTATTAAAGTCCAGTGACCAGAAACGCAAAAAAAAAAAAAAAGGAAAGAAAGAAAGAAAGAAAGAAAGAAAGAAAGAAAGAAAGAAAGAAAGAAAGGAAGAAAGAAAGACAGAAAGAAAAGAGACTGCGTTCACATCTGTATGGATTTTGGGTTTTCCTACCTGAGATTCCAAACAATGCAAGAAATAGAAATCTTTCACTTTTTCACTTTGAAGACTGGAAGATTTCTTTCATCAAATCGACGAACGAAGAAGACTGTCTGCATTTCTTCTCCCATCTGCTAGATTTCATCTCAAGAATTTTTCTTGCATCAATTACACTAATCGTTTACGTAATCATGTCAAACATTTCCTATTTTATTCCCAATTTTTCTATTGAGGAATACTGCAGGTCGTTTTACGAGCGCAGTGATACAAGTCAAACCGTTTACCAATGTCTTCTCATAACCATCTTGGTGCTTGGATTGTTGGCAAACTCAGCTGTCATTTCACTTGTGATTACAGTTAGAGATCTTCGGAATACCTCGAATGTTTTCATTTCAGTGCTTTGTGGAGCCAACATTCTGATGTTGGTCACCTTTCCCCCTCTGGAATTGATTAATCATAATTCAAAAAGGCTCCCCCATACGATTGCTAATCTGAAGAACTTAGTTTTAAGTTTTCTCTGCTGTGTCTCCGTGTACACGTTGGTTTTGTTAAGTTACGAGCGATGGTGTGCTGTCGTCAGACCGGTGGTTACAACTGCCAAGGGTACCGGTTGGAAACTGATAGGCATGCTCATCCTCGCTGGAGCTCTCTCTGTACCAAATGCATGGCTTTTCATATCTTCCGACGAGGAAGGTCAAAAATCCGATATCGCAACCAATCACTTCAACATCATGGTGTGGTTTCTATTTGTCGTAATGTATGCGTTTCCATTGAGTATAATTTTGGTGTTGTATGCATCACTTGCTAAAACAATCCTCTCACAGAACAAGATGTTAAGAGAAAGTGTAAAACGAAACCCCAAAACGAGAGTCAGAAGAAATAAGGTTGCGTGGGTGGCTATAGGCCTTGTTGTAAGCTTTGCTGTGTGTTGGTTACCGTTTCACATTTATGGCTTTCTTAACATATTCGTTTCGAGCTGTCCACCAGTTGAAAGTTTAGTGATAGTAACTCACTGGCGAACATGTATCTATATGCTAAATACGTGTACTGATCCTTTATCGGTATTTGTCCTTGGGTCCCGTTTTCGGAGACACCTTTGGTCGTGTTTATCATGTTTGTTTGTACCGTGCCACATAAGAAGACAAAATGACCGAAGGTACAGTAGCACTTCCAGCCGGTCTACATCTGCAACTCAATTAAAAGCGTTTGTTTTGGGTTCAAGTGTTAAGCCACATGTTCCAGACTGTACATAAGCCCCACTGGCAGGACAAAACGAAGAAACAAACATAGAACAAATGTTGGCAGACGAAATGGAAGGAATGAACATGTATATATAATTCATTTATCCGTTTTATCGCAGTAAGGTAAAACAGATTCTCAAGGTTTTCACAACCATCGCAATCCTTCCATTCCCAATCAATGAGAATGTGTAGGAGACTGTAAAAAAGGGACCAGTTAAAAAGTTGTTGCAAACATTGAGGCGGCCGGGATTAGGGAATCCAACAACTTTTCGCCCGTGGGGGAGGTGAAATGGCTTCTACGGATTCCGGAAAGATGATTTCTGATGATATAGGGGGCAATTTTATCAAAAGATTTTGCTAACCGTTCCGTAGGTAACCGATTGTAATGCTATGATTAGTTTGGTGTATCTATCATGTGAGTGATGATGGGTGCCCCTTGAGCCTCCCATCTCACAAACATGGACTCACGCCGCCAATGCTTATACAACAAAAGAAGACAAAACTTGAAAATAAGCCATATTTATTTTATATCTGAAAAAAATGATATGTGAAGAAAAAGGGGAAGCTTTTAGCTGCTTGTCATGAGAAAACAAATATCATTTGTTTTCGATAAATCTTTGTATGTTTGTGATTCCTGTGTTCTTGATTCATTTGTTGACAATCAAATGTTTCTATCTTGTTCCTTACTTCATGTAATCACTTTGATTTACATTAGCAATGTCAGGCTTATCGTACGAACATGCTTAAACGTGGCATTCTTAAAGTTACTTCATATTGACTTAATACTACAATATTTAAAGAGAAACGTATCAATGCCAATCTTGTATAATGTCGAGAATGTGACAAGGTTTGTGTTTTGTGCGATATATATATAGCTAATTTGCACACTCAGTAAATGTTACCGGTAATCGCTATCCTTTGCACCAAGTTAGGTTAAGGGCAAATTTATCTCAATGTGCAATACGTGCCGGTTTGTTTCGTTTAACGATAGATAACGTTCTTTGCACGAAAAGATGCGAAAATAACGTCATTTTAAGAAATACGTGTTGTTGAATAGATATGCGCTTTCTTTAAGCAAAACGTGTAAAAGGCTGTATGCATATATACAAGGGAATAGTTTAATTTCATCAAGACGTATGATTACTAATTAGATGCAAAGATCATCGTTTGCCGTGTGCCTGTACCACATCTTACATTATATATTGTATCTCACATGTTATATCTTAATTAGTGTAATGTGTGAATATCGATGTATAGTTACAATTTTTGTGCTGTTAATGAGTTGCTGGAACTCCTTTTGAATTTCAAGGATGTAATTTGAATAATTTTCTCAAGACCCATCATGATCCTCTCCCGGATTGCGACGATCTCCAAATAGTCACGTCGTCAATAGGGCTATGTTACAGTACCATGAGGTCATCAACTACCATATTCGTTTCTTCTCCTGTGTATGTAATTGAATACAATTGAATAAGTGGGTACCCTCGCAGCCAAAAGCTGTTTCCGGTTAATAATAGCTACATTGTTTTTCGTCACCAAAGGTAAACGTTTGGTGGTATGCAACTATAGGGTCAATGTATGACACGCTGCTGAATTATTATGGAGGCTACTTTGCACAGATGGTGCCTTGGTAGTCAATAGCGGTATGTGTTGGTAAAAATCAGTAGAAATTTCTTTGTGTGAACGTAGGATCAACACCTTCATATTTCAATGTTAATAGCTATCAAGAACGTATGAATTCTTGTATATTAATCACGTAAATCTCACCCTTTCACTTTCAAATGTCTTTTAAAACAATTTTAGATGTCATTGATACTGGATTTCATTACTTTCTGTGACGCAATTTCACCTTTATTTCATTACATGTTGATACCAGGTCAAAATGACAAAATAAACTGAAGAATGACACCAAAATGTCTTTGAAATCAGGAGCTGTTACTAAGGAGATTCAACTGAACGTGTAACTATTTATCCTAATCTTATCCGAAATAGCGTATTTCATGTTTTTGTTTTACATTTAACGTAACCCGATATCATCTGCGACACCGGACAACAATAGGCAGAACTTTAATTAATTTTTCAAAGTTGTGGCAGGTGGGAACAAATCACAGTGATTCTACAACCCGTAGCACACGACAACTACCATAATGTGTTGTTTAAAGTGTACCCCAAATCAATCATTTAACATAAATGTCACATATGTCTCACAAGTGAATTCAAATGAACTTCCAACCTTACATGACTTTCCTGGGCTGAGATATACAATGATGTGGCTTATTAACTCAACCTAAAATGTTAGATTGAGCGATACTTTAAAATATCACTTTTTGAACACCTCAAAGTATATACTTTCTTTCTTTCTTTCTTTCCTTCTCTCTTATTTAGCATTTCACCTTGGCACAAAATGTGACCACTGTCTTACAGCCAATGGTGTGACTTGGCTACGCATGTAAGCCCTATCCATGAAACAAGCAAAACAATTAACTTTTCTAGGTTACATTGACAATTTCATTTCAAAGAAAACAAACCAGGTACAGCGATAAATTGTACAAGAAGGACGTCAATAACTGTTGCAGTCTTTCAATTTAATATTTTTCAACCTTTCAACTTCCTAACTCAGCAACGTACGGAATAAGCCATTGAGATGTAGTTGGATGACTATGATTAAACTTCCTCTAAATTATTTTCCTTGTATCATAAACCTCATTTCTATGTATAACCCTATTACCACAATCATTGCAACATAGTGAATGTGACAAGGGAAATCCATCTGTGAGGAATTTGAGGATACTGAGATTCGAGATGTAATGGAGAATGCTGAAGATCGTCTTTGTCTGTAATGGCTTGTCAAAGTGAATATGACTGAACTGCGTGTGTGTATGTGTGTTTGTTTTCCTTCATGGGAATTAGCAAATTATTTCAGTTGATAGTACGTCATCCAAATTTACGTATAATGTTGACAAATTCCTAATTTGATAACTGGGAAGTTATTTGTCAAGCATTTGCCGCAAAGACGAAATCAACTTTTCTGTGACGATGCGTGTAATTCCCGTAATTGCTTGTAATTTATCAGCTCTGCGAAAATATTCTGCAATCAAATGCCACACTGTTGTATTAGCAAAGAAATGGTCTAAATTCTGTCTTAAACAAAGAAACCACGAAATATTTGTTCAGTGCATAATCACATGTCAAAAGACAAGTGAATGGCTACACCGCATGGAGGACAAATTCTTGCAATCATGCAATCATTATTGTAACAACAGACTTGAGCTAGAAGGAAACGAGATCATAAAACAGGGAAAGCCAATACATGACACGTTCAGAAGGCAGCTGGTGATTAACATCATTTTCTGTTCGGAGAGGGGTCACAGGTAAACACAGTTACAAACATTGCGATGTTCCACGTTGTCTCAGTATCCCTTGTACATCATTATGAGGTGTTATTTGTGAATTTTCTTTTTTTCATATTCGTTAAAATTTGATATCTTTGTGTCAGCTGAATCGCGCTGGCGGAAGCGAAACCGGGCTCAGATTTGACTGAGACTCGATTGGAAATACCAACCTATTTCATTTGTTGTCACTATTATTATGGCACTGTTTTGGTTTGTATTTTAACACAACGTATAGACGTAAATCTAATTGAACACGATCGATGTTTCTGGGTTCAGTACAGTAGATGGCAGTTAATTCCAAAACCAGTGGCAACGTGCCTGCACTGTAAAACCCGATGTGTTGGGATAACTTAAAAAAATTGAGGTAACTTGCTGCATGGACCTTTTTAAGTTCAATCAACTGAGTTCATTTCTAGTTAATTTCACTTATTTTAATAAGTTTCATTTACAAGTGTTACTTGAGTGGAAACAGCTTATTATTTCAAAGTGTTCTTTACTCAGAGTTTTTGGTACATGTGACTTGAAATAACTAGTAACATTCACTGGGAATATCAAGTGGTACTTACTAGAAAAGGTGCGTTCAAGCTACTGTTTCTTTCAAGTTTACTAGACTCACTTAACTCAAGTTTTCCTTTACTTAAACATTTGAGTTAAATGAACTCAGTGATGAATAGTTACCATAACAAGCAAATGTCCATGCAGCAGGTTACCTCAGTTTACACAAGTTAACTTAACTCATAACTCAAGTTATAACAACAAACCTGTTTAAGTTCTACAAGAAAATCTATTTCAAACTATAAAACTAGTTTAAAATGTGTATAGTGAGATAACTGATTATGCTGAATGAAGGAATAAAAAGCAACTCAGGAGCCTGATAAAATTTCATTGGCAAGAAAGTCAAGAGTACACTACGATATTCATTAAAATGTCTTTTAAATGGAAAAAAAACATGTCTTAAGTCTTGTATCATACAGAACACATCAAATGCAAACCTTTCAAAATATGACATGCTCTGGCAACAAGGAAAAATTCTTTTGCAAATTGGTAAAACAGTTACTGCAAATAGTGAGAAGACTGCTGCTAAGCTCAAAATAAAGAGGTGAAAGTTTTCCTTTACATTTAAGTTAAAAACTCCATAGTGAGATCTCTAAAACCATTCTAGAGTATATTCAGGAGGTAACAACAGCTTACACACTTGATGTATGCAGTGTTTTGTAAATTTGCTCAGCATGACCTACATGTGCCATACCTTATTGAAGACTTCCCAGGTCATTTTAAGAAAATCATTTACTATTTAATGATTACAGAATGTATACAGTCAAACAACAAGGCATAAAGTTCGATTGCATTCGGACTATGTTCTAAAAATTAACTATAAAGAAAGCTTCTAACATGTAAGGTAGTTAAACTGCTAACAAATGTTTATAACAATCAACTGCAAATGTTGCTGAAAGAATAAATAGTCATACTTAACAACAACACATTATATGTCAGTACCTTAAACAGTTTAAAGAAATTTACATGTTCCAAATAAAATGTTAAAGTCTTAGTTACTTACTAGTATATGGAATGAAGACATAAACGATGAGAGAGCTAAAGCTTTTTAAGGTTTTGGTTTAGGTTTTGGTTAGACAGTTGAACAACTGATTTCAAATAGTGTCCACTTTTGCACTTTTAAGTATGAGATAGCAAAGTTCCTTACCATCTACACCTAACCCTCTTTATGTAAGAGAAATAATTTTGGGGTCACCTTAGCTCCGCTGTAGCCGTAGAACAATAAGAACATGCTCCTAGTAATACAACTCAAAGCATAATTTTAAAAAGTTCTTGTTTCTATCCTACACCATCAGTTTGTTTTTTAAGCTCTGAACTTTGGGGCTTAGCTTCTTTCCATCCAAGTTTATCAACACTTTTTGGATAAACTCCATAGTACGCCCATGTGTCTTTGCATATTCCAAATGAAGACAGTAGTGCAGACAAAAATACATTGCTACCGACCGAGGAAAATGATCAATATCTTCCATGACCACATTTCCATCTATGAGGATATTCATCCTTTTGCTATCTTGTCCAATTACTAAGATCTTCTGCGACATACTGGAATCCACTTCTGCCTCTGACATGTCCTAAAACAAAAATGAGTAGGTTAATGAAATGATTGTGGTAGAGATGAGTATCTACAAAGTACAAAAGCATCCCATACTATATAATATTATGTACACACCAGATTGCCTTCTACCATACATCCTGTTCATGTAACTAAATCCCCCTCCCCCAAATGGTGCAAATGCATTTGTTACATGAAATCACTATTTGACCAATCAAACCTTAATTATGTCACCTGATGTACAAAGGCAGATAAGAAAAATCAATGTAGAAAGGTCACTATTCATATATACTTCTAAGCAAATGTTTCAACCTTCAACCTCAAGAATCCCCCTGAAGTTTAATTCAGAAACCTCTAGGGATGTATCAGAGTCCATGACTGGAGTATGAACCCACTTAGATTCCAGTAACACAATACTTGGGCAATCCGAGTGCATTAAAAACTACACAATTTATGCTATTTCCCATTCTGGTGATGACAATGGCAAGCCCAACTGGAGAATAACGTCAACATGGTTTGTATCTTGAATAAGTGAAATTTTCCCATCAGGCAATTTTAATGCCGTGCACAAAAATAACGGCCTTCTGCAATCTCCTCAACTTTTCTTTGAGTGGAATAAAGCCCAGAGTATGAGAACAGCTATATGAAGTCCACTGTGTGCCATTTTTATTCCAGGACATACGCGTATGACATGGGGGCATACGCACTGTTTGAAAACGCCCAAATTTGGGTAGAATCTGTAGAAATTTGGAAATAATTCTGCTACAGTACAATGGCATACAGATTAGGGCAAAAACACCTGTGACCCCAAATCTACGAAGTCTCAAACGCCTGTTGCAGGACCTTCCATTCAAAGCCTATTCTATTCAGAAAAACAATAACTTGAGTTAAGAAAATTTATTCCGAGTCAGGTGGGCTGGAGTCTCACAATAGTGGAAATAAAATTCTGAGAGTGCCAATTAACTTAAACTTACCTGACAGTCTTTGTAAAATGGATGCTCGTTGAAGTACAGTGGTAGACATCGTAAAACAGCTGTGCGTTTTATGTTTATATCCTGAAAAACAAACAAGGTAATTCATTTAAAAGTTCAAAGTTCATTAGGACCTTACTAGTTAAGATTACCCCTGATACCCCTTGAGGGAATAATTACATTAAACTGCTTTACTGTGATTCCCAGCTTGGGTATGAGGGTATTGAAATTGCATGAGATCCCAACAGTACATGTTTAAGGGTTTGTAAATTGGTAGTCAGGCTCCACCTAAAACATGAGAATCAAGGAGGAAAAAATATTATTCAAATTTGAAACAGCTTATTACCAAGATGAGAAATGGTACCAGGTCATTGTTCACAGTGCAAGACTTTTGTAACAAGGAGCACTTACAGTATATGTTTTGCCTGGTAACTTTAAACAGAGAAACATGGGAAGAAACTTCTAAAGCAATATTACCCTACCTGGCAATGAATAACTCCATGCACAAGCATGATGAGCTGGCCAGTACAAACTATCAAATTATCAAGATCATTGAGCTCAGATCACTTTCAAGATTAAGATAACCTTCCTTCAAATTTGAAACGTTCACTTCTGAGTTATTTCCTCTTGCATGTGTAGCACCTAGTTATATTAATAACTGCTGACTATTTTGGTATAGCAAGATTTTGTAAAGCAAGGTAAGGGCAAATAGACATGATTTCATGGATTCATACTGATGAAAATGATTTGCACTATTCCCCTCATTTTTCACCATGGTGATCTGGCCCTGAATCAGATATGGTTGCTATTTCGCCCAATGGGCACTGCAGGTAAAGTTAATTCAACGTAAATGTCTGCAGTGTACTCATACTACGCATCACAATAATAAGTAACAAGCAGAATATTAATTTGAAGATGAGAGAAAACCATTGGTCATCATTGTGAATCCATAATATCATGTAAAGTATCTCTTTACTGGAAGTTTACAATTGGTAAGAAAATATGAGACTTAATCCAGCTGCTAATATCTTACGATAGAAAAACTGCACCAAAATGCTTGCCATCAAGTTCCTTTTTAAAATTTTCAAAGAGAAATTTTGGTCTAAAGTCTCTTCTCCAAAGGGGGTTAGACTCTGCTTTACTAACTTTATGTGCATGTACACAATGGAAAAGCATTCATATAGTCAGGGAGGTTGATTGCATCCCCCCCCCCCCCGCCATGGAATCAAATTACCTGTATACTAACGCCCTTTTATGTTTTACTGTTTTGAAGCATAGGATATCTACCCACTTCACAGTGCCCCTACAAGCCATTCTCGCCTCTGACTGAAATCCTTAGCTCTGCCACTACATGAAAAGCGGCTTGCCTGCAATATGGTACTATCTTTGACAAATGTTCATATCAACAAAATTCAAAATTAGGTAATACAAAATGCTTTTGAGAAGTATAGGGGTAGAAACCCATCTTACAAATGTGCAGGGAGTAGTTAGCTATTGGCCTATGAAAAACATGCCATTCTAACATAATTGAAAACAAACCTCCAATACTTCTAATTCACTCTGAATTTTTGGCCCACTTGCCCCTTTCCGTTGTTTTAGTAATTCCAAGAGTTTTTCCAAGTACTTGTCCAAGGATGAGAAAAATGTTGTTTCCAAATGAAGATTTGCAAGTCTGGAAAATTCTGCTGAAAGCTGTGAAAAACATACAAGTACTATATTAATTATAAGTTAAAGAATTTACTTACAGATATTTGAACCACAAATGTTTGGAATACACTTTGTGTTGTTTACGGGTCATGGGTGAGTCTGCCATTCATTCACAAATGTACTGCTGAAAGAAGTTTTATCAACAATTGACTTAAATGTTGCATGCATGGAATTTAGCTAAGGATTTCATGATCTGCACACTCCAGTGAAATGTCTGTCATCTCTACATCAATTCCTAAAAAATTAAGTAAATGATCCCCTCACCATGTTCTGGCAAAGAGCACCAAAAAATCGTACATCATATAAACAATACTTTTACAATTCCTCACAGGCAAAAAAGTCTACAGTAGGTGACATGAACATTAAGTTGAGACATTTTATTTTTGGAGGTCTCAAGCTTCATTTTCATCAACAAAGCTTTTCACATATAGCTAAGTGCCAGCTAACTGAAGCCATCTGCAAATATCTTGAGAACCACACCATCATTGGCATGGGGTGAATCTTCACAAGACTGCTTCCATTATTTTTACAAATATCAAAGTTTATGCCCTTACTTTAACTACATGACACAGAACACTAAATTACTGACAGAAACACTTACTTCACTTTCCAAGAAAAGTCCTGGCCATCTTTCTAAGATGTCTTTCACTGGTGGTGTACTGATAACCAATTCCTTTCTTCTGTAGGCATACGTCAGGCTCATTCGAGAGTGTATCACTGTCATGTTTTTATTCTTTTTCTGCATTTCAGAGATAAGGCTAGCTCGGTAAATTTCCATGCTGGTGTTGTCTTCACCCCTGGGAAGCTCTGGTAGGAAGTTAAGCTCAGCCCTTTTAGTCTTTCTAATTTTTGGTGTGGACACCCCCGGACAAGATCTTTTCTTTGAATTAATTTTCATTTCTAGGCAATCCAATTTTCGCATTTTGGCTCTCATGTTTCCCATTTTAAATTTCAGGCTGTTGACTAACTCATCAAAGCCAGATGCAGATCCTTTCTCTGTTAGACATGGGTATTTAGACAAAATTGCCTTTGCAACTTGAATGTACTCTAAATGAGTTGGGTAAGGTTTATACTGCCAGATATGATTTGAAATTAAATCCAAAAACTGGCTTTTTAGGTCTTTCCCCAACACAAGTTGATCTTGACTACTAGCAAACTTTGCATTTCCTGCCTCAAACACAATTTCCAGTTCAGGTCCCAATTTGGGGATCTGAAAAACCTCAGGCCATGAACCTTGTCGTAGTTTTGTTTCCAAAGACTGCAAGTCATCTGATGAGCTGATACTGATTGTATCATGTGAGCTATCTGCTACTGAATCCTCACTTGTACTGGCACTGCTTAAGTCACTATAACTGACATTGCTCAAGTCAAGGGGAAGGTGAGATGCTGGAGAACTAACAACTTTAATTGTGGCAATGTCCTGAGGAAGTTCATTAATGTCTGTCAGGGAGACCATGTCTCCTCCGAAATCACTATCTGCATACTGTAAACTGAAATCATAGTTTATATCAAATTTGCTCATGATAATTTCCTTCAAATTTTCAACTGAATTAGGTCTCTCCTGAAGGCAGAGTTTCCTTATGTTTGAATCAGTGATGACTACCCTTAATTTGAATGGATCCATGATTTGGTATCTGTACAAAATAAACACAAATGAAATGAATTTGGATGACTGATCATCAGCATAGTACTGCTACATAGTGCTTCAAGACAATTACTTTTTCACCATGACTTGAATAGCAAGGCAAAGGGAGGTAATCAGACAGATCCTCAGGTCGAACAAGTTGAAAGGTATCTGTATCATGTACCTTAAATGCACCCATATTTTTTAAATAGCTACATCCAAAATGTTTTACAACAAATGTAATATTATCACTCACTATGATGAGTTGAATTTCTGCAAACTGTGCTAAGCCCAAAGTGGCACTAGCAACAAGAACAAACATGCCATTTGAATACTTTGTCCCATCTATTACTACTGTGTCTGACACTGAAATTGTTGAAGATGGAAGCATATCAGGAAGGACTTTCTTTACGTCTTCTGAGAGCAGTGCAGCTTGTATACTTGCAACATTTTCGACAACAACTGATTGGCCAAGAAAATGTGGAGAAGCTAAATGGTATGCCTCCATTAACTGATGTCTTCTGGCTAATGTAGCAAGTATGTTCTTGAAGTTACTAATACCTCTAATGATTCTCTTAAAAAAATTGTGTTTAGCTTCAAATCGTATCGTAGATACATGAACTAAAGGCCCAAAAAGTTTTATTTGATCTGCATAATGTTGGCTAAAGTGGTGCTTTGGTTTGAATCTAGAGTCTGGAAATGCCTTCTTGAAAATAATTTTGTGTTCTTTTAGATATGTTTGAAGATGACCAACCATTGTATTTGTAAATACAGGACTGTGAACCATTTCCACAATATTTCTGAGTGACAGTATTACTGCCATAGCTGGATCACTGTCTGGTACACGACCTGCTACATACAATGGGAATAATCGAAGTAAGGTCCAATTTTCTGACTGATTTCCTCCAATGGTGCCTTTTGCCCTAAAATTATCTCCAATAGTCTGTGGTCTATTCACTCTGTCAGCACCTTTATACTGAAAATGTTGCACCTGAGAGTTGAAATACTGCAAAGTAAAATATTTGTTAGATATGAAATGACCAAGACTCAGGGCTATTTCATAAGGAACTACTCCCTCCAATAAATCATGTGACACATCAAAGGGAAGACCTTCCGTTACATGAAAGTGTTGCAAATATTCATGCAAAACACATTCCATTTTAACACCATATACTCCTGATAATTTGGAGTCCTCTTTCACTTGTTGAACATGGTACCTGTAATTTTCCTTGTCTCTTTTTTGGCACTTATCAACTTCAAACTTAACGTTCTGTAAATCAGAATTGGTGGCCATACAAACTCGACACGGCCTAAGTACGTGAGGGCCAAAGCTCTCTTGAAATCCTCCAATTTGGTGTGCTCCAAGGTTATCACTGCAAATATAAACAACTGTGCCCCTTAAATTTTCTCCTAGGGTCTCTATGAAAACACCTTCCTTTTCAATAAAAGAGAGATCGTTCCAAAGAGGCAAAAAAGCCTTTTTGAAACCAAATTCTTTTAGATGTATAGATTTTACCAGTGCAGCAAGCTGTATAACATGAAGTTTTGAACGATACTTGGAAGGGATATCAGCCAACACCCAGTATGCACAGCATATTTTATGTTTTTTCTTGGACGTACCGAGTGGGTTGCAAACTTCCCATTCATCAAAGTATAAACCTATGGCCAATCTATTTGCTTCAAAGCGAAAAAAGGGATTACTTTGATAAATATGTCCATCTTTAAATGAAACATATTTGACGCCTCTTTCTTCTTCAGATAAGATTTTGTCCAACACATCATTTCTTTTTAACAACTGCCTAATCATGTCAGGTACCGATATATATACCATACTGCATTGGTTGCCATTGTATTTTCCCAAGTCAAATTCTTGAGGCTCAACGATGTGAAAATTGTCTCGGTAGTATTTCTGTCTCAATTTGTGTGTAGAGAGCTCACCTGCACATCCCCCAGGAGTTGTTTGCATGCTTTCAACAAATGGATATTGTGTAAAAAACATTTCAGTGACCATGTGGATTGTAGAAGAGTCACATTCAGGCTGACTTTCCAGCATTCTTGTAATTTTGGCCTGTAGCAATGGCCTGGACAATGAGTGTATTTCTACAAATTCATGAACTATTTGCTGAATAGTTGCAACAGGAACATGTAAAACAGATTCCAGTTTAAGCATGAACAGGGCAATTTTGTTGACTATACTATCCTTTACAATGTTACAAGCATCATTATGGACTAATACTTCATCACTACAATCTACATCTACAGCATCCATCTCAAAATCACTTGATTCACCCTCTTCCCTTGCAGTTTGCTGTATGCCATGATTTATTTCTGCATTTCTGTGATTTCTACTCTTGTGAGATGAAAATGTAGCCAGTACATTTGTTTGAAAGTTACAGTTTTGGTAAGGACATTGGACTGTTTCATAATTCTTGAGATGTCTATTCAAATGACTCGCCAAATTACTGACAACATTTTGACAAACAGTACACATTTGCTGCTGGTTTTTAGAAGTTACATGTTTCTTTGCATGATGCTTTGCAATGTGAGTTTTCAAAGCACCCACTGATTTTGAAGAAACAAGACAATTTGCATACAAACAGGGAAAAGACCTGTTTCTCCCCTGATGGGAATGTCTCAGCCTGTAGCGCTTGAACAACCTGACACGTTTATCACATGAAAAACTGCATATTTTGCATTTCCAACTCATAATGCTGTGACTGTTTCACAACATTCAGGAATTAATTGTCAATGGACTAAAAATTTGATAAACCCACTAGCCAAATCAGTCCGAATATGTTGTTAGACATCTTTTCTTGATTACTATTGTCCATTCACATCACATAAATTTTGCAACTGACCTTGGGAAAAGATCTGACAGATGAGTCTGTTTTTAATATTGGGTTAATGGTTGCACAGAAAACCGCACCTCAAACGACAGCATGTTCAGTCATGGAATAATTCCTGCAAGATAAAAGAAAGCAATTGCATCAAGTGTACAAGAAATTTGCTTTTAAGTATTTCCATGTCATATACAACTTACAGTAAATTAAAATGCACTCATGAACTTTTCTTTCACAAAAATGTTTTCATGTTTACCTATAACAGTTACATGAATACAGGCCTGCATGCAGTTAAAACTTTTAACTTTTTTCACTGGAGTGGCCACAAAATTGTCAACAGTTACAACTGGGCTATTTGAATTACACACTCATGATGAGATACCACACAAAACAGATGATCACTGCAATCTTGATTAGATGATCAAGAACCCTGAGCACATTTTGAGGTCCTGTCAGTGTTCAATTTAAAACTCTTGACAAATAACATATGAAATTCTGCTTTAATCCTCAGTTAAATCTTCAGCCTAGTATAGGTATAAAAAAGTGGCTGTTTGCTGTAGCAATGACACAACTATTCATAAAAAGGGTAAAGTGCAATTTTTTCAACCCCCACCCAGTGTTCAACCCCCTATTGTTATTCATGTCTCTTCTATCCCATTTAAGAACTGTCAATATGGTCACACATAACCTTTGGAGCCAACCTTGTATTAGCCCTCAAACAGGGCTGTGCATTAGCTTACATGGTCTAAGCACAGTACACTCCACTTTACAGCCCTTGTCCAGCTAACACTAATTTCTGTTCATTAGCTGACAGAGTATCAGAGCAATATTTTTTCTCACCAAACTTCACATACCCAATAACCTCTAGCATCCCATTCACCTTAATGCAAAAGCTTTTCCAAAAGTATGATGCATGAATGAATGAATTTTTAGTGAAAACACTGACCGTAACAATCTGCAATGTGTTACATATACCATGACTTACAGTGAGCAATATATTTGTGAGAAACCTGTAGAGGGTCAAAGGTCACAAAAATTCCTGTAGAAACTGACTGTGCTACTACCTAGGCCTACTCATGTTGTGTGTACACGTACATATAGCACACGCCTACTGTATACCGAAAGGAATGTAGTGTGCACAGGTATAGGCCTAGTACTTGAGTCTGCATAAGCAGATGAATGTACGTACATCTCCGCCAAAATAGGCCATGTATTAGTTTCACACAGAACTTGCACAGTTTACCACATTTTTATTTCCTTGACAACAGAAGTCCCTTTCCATCATGCATTACGAAGCGGCAACGATGGACAATGTCATCTGCAGAGGATCAAAGCCAATTTTTGCCGATTTTTTTTCCGCAAATAATCACTAAATGCACATTTAAACCAATGCACTGCAGTACACCTGCAGTGATGAACAGTAATGCACTCTAAGAATGATTCTGTCTGAGACTTTGCAGTAATTTAGGTGGTGCGGTCCATCATTGCAAGACATAATTTGACACAATTTTGTGGCTACGGCGTACAAACTTTCCATTATAGTATGCAAATAAATAATTGGGTAGGCCCTTGCCAAGTGTCAGGTCTACTGTAAGCCCTGGGCTTAATAATTACTTGGCATTCTTGTCCAATTACTAGGCCTAGGCAAGGCCGAGCTGTTTGTATGAGGATAATTGCTTTATGTCATGTCCAAACTTCATGTTCAAACATCGTGTAGGATACTGGCGTACAGGCTACATCATACGTGTCACTCAAGGCTACGCATATCAAGGCTAAAGCTACACAGACTGACACTTAGTATAACGTTAGGCTAGGCCTACGTCACTCAACAGCTCTACAAGATTTAGCCTAATGTAGGCTAGACTGATTATGAATGACAATACAACCAACAAAATGAACACTTAAGAGCCACAGACTGCCGTGGCGGATCCTCGGACGAGACTTTTGATAGCTTACTTTAAGTCACTGCTGACTTACAGCTTAGATTATGGAGTAAATTTTGTATTGAAATGTAGATCTAGCATACCATCCAGTTCCCATCGATGATCGACGACACCAAATTCAGCAACGTTTGTTCAGTTCAACTTCAAATTCACAGCGCAGCGCGCCCAGTACAGAACAGTTGCTATACGTACGCTAGCGCATAGCACCTGCACCGCGCTGTGTACATGTAGTGCAGGCCGGCTGCATACGGCATGCATTCGTTGTACGTACGTACGTATACCGTATATGGGCATATATCGTACGACGGTCGTGTCGGGGCACGGTTTTTATATGCAAATTTAAATTACATTTAAAGTTTTCAAACTGGGAAAACACGTCAAGAGGAGACAAAATTTAATTACAAATTTGTTCAGAATATCAGACGTAATCAGTGCTTAAATTTTAGTTGCATACTTACAAAAGTCAAGCTGACATTTTTTTGGTAATACAATTTGCTCAAACTAACCTCTAATGCATATTCAAATAGATATGATAATAATGTCACAAATTGGTGCGAAAGGAAGATGAACATACTTTATTCGAGTCATTGCAACGTGGATAGAACAAGTGTTTTGGACAAACTTCGATAGAACTTACCAGTTATGAGTTATCTCAGCAAGATACGTGATCTTAAGTAATAGTAACCTCTGGGCATTGAGTTGACGTAACTATTTCACTGAACTGGGTTTTACAGTGTGGTGGGGAAGGGGGATAACACCGCTTTCCAGCACCTGGTTGCCGGGCACGCCGTAAAAGTGAAAGAACAACTAGGTATCCTAGGAAGGTGTTTTCAGGAGATTAATCGGGAAATTCACACAAAATCTTTCTAGTACCTCTCGCGCCAACCGATGGTGGCGTTTGGCTTATATGGCTAGTCTGTCCACAATTTTAGCTGCCTTGTAAGTAATTGTAAGAGTCACTTGACCCCTCCCCGCTTGTACAGCCAAAAATAGTCTCTGAAAAGGCTCTAACGTTTTGTCTTGATTGTCTTGATAGTCTTGCAGAGCCCGTGTTGTTTCTTTGGCCAAAGACGTCGAAGATCATGAAGATATGGTCTGGGCGAAAACTAGCTAATACAACAACAAAATATATAACCAGTGTATACATGTATATGTATCAAGAGGAACATATAATGGACTTCTAAGCTTCGGTCCAAGGAGACAAAAATCCTATGTTACCATGCTTGATCCTTATTCTATGAACAGAAAGTGAAAGTGTATCTCGGAAACGACTCTCGAAATATACCGTATACTATTCTAAATGAAACGGATATAGTGACAAAGTCATGACAAATAAGAAAGACTACGGTTAATCGACACTTATCTAACAACTCCCTGATTAAAGCGAGTAGAATGTCCGCTAGGCATGGTCACATTTTAAATAACACTGGTCCTGAAATGGATCTAATAACAACTATAAATACACACTCACTCCACCTCCCCCCCCCCCCCCTCTCAACTATACGCCGAAAGAGTTAATCCACACAATTATATAACAGTCTACGAGTTCTAACAATTAAAAACGAGGGTCGAACGTTGCGCTGAGATCAACCAAAGTTAGGGTAGGTGCAACATTGTTGTGAGTTGTCGTCTAAACACAGGACCGACAGAACTCTTACTCATCTGCTTGAGAAACTGTCTGAAAGGTCATTCTGAAAATCCTATTACGTGTAACAAAGGCACTTTTTGCCCAAAAAGGCACTTTTTCGGGGAGGGGTAAATGCGGACTCTCCACCCCGAGACATCCAACCCTGACACATCGTTGTGAAGAGCAAAGTTTCAAAAGTTCAGTTTCAAAAGGTTATCAGTCAGACTGTTGAGATAGTTTGGATGTTCAGCTTTACGGAATCAGATATATGCTTTTCCTTCGGAGTTGCAAAAATATAGTTGTTGTACAATGATGAAGAAAAGTATTAGAAGGTTATAGACTTTTCTTTTAGTTACAAACTTACATAAATCATGTCTTTTTCACACATACAAAAATGTGTTACTTTTACGATTACGTGGGTGAGTAGAGGGAGGAACGGGGTATTCCTCACTTTTTAACATTTGCATTGTCATTGTGACGTTTGAAAAAAATAACCTAACAGGGGCGCAGGCAGGTGTTTGGTTGTTATTTAGGGGAGGGGCTTAGGAGGAGAAATCAGCAAAGTCTACTGATCGTCCCAATTTTTTTCTGTCTGGAAGGGATCAGCTGCAAAAGCTTTGCTATATTTTGCTTGTTTTATATTATATTCATCTTCTGAAAATGTTCCGTCTATCAATAAATAATAGTTCCTAATTTTGACAGGAAACAAAACATGATGTGGAAGCTTCCATTTTCCATTAAATACAAAAAGTATCAAACAATGTAAAGAGAAACAATATCAAGAGTATCTTTTAATTGTACCTTACTAATATACACTCATATCTTTCCATCCCTCGCCACTCTGGCAATTGTTTTCTTTTTTCGGGGGGAGCTCCTTTTTTCTCTTTCATCTTTAAACATAATTCTTGACAGTTTTCATACTGTAAATTGACTCGCTCATGATTATATACGTATACAAAAGGTATGGAACTGCTTACAGTGAGGTGGGTTGCTGGGAATGGACTCATGTAAATTCGTCTTCCATTAATGTACATAACCAAGGGATTCCTCTTTATTAGTACCTCGCTCTGAAGCTGCCTGTCTAGATATATACAATGGGCCATGGCAGCAATGTTTCGAAGGTGTGGGTGTGGGGGGGGGGGGAGGGACAACTTCGCGAAAGCTAAGACCAATGATAACTGAGTATCGCTCAAGTGGGAGGCAGCAATGCTGGAATGAAACACACACGCCACTCGGTCTGACGATGTGCACGACGTATGGGGAACCAGTAAGGGGAACCATAAAGATGTAAACACTCTCAGGTGTCTTGGGCCTTTACCGGCACTGGTTTTGAAGGGACGTAAGGCACAATAAGGTTCCAAAGTCACCGAGCGCATCTGGAGTATGTGGCGTCACCGACGAAACGAAAAGCTGGAGAGAGGGCAACACGAGACGTCCTTTGTTCACTTAAGGTCTACCTCTGAGTCATTACTCTGGGCAGATGGTCACGGTATAGCTTAGAATTTGAAGGCGCTTGTGTGGTATAGTGGAACAACAGCAAACACTGGGGTAATAAAAAGA
This sequence comes from Stichopus chloronotus, assembly GCA_021234535.1. Lineage (NCBI taxonomy): Eukaryota > Metazoa > Echinodermata > Holothuroidea > Aspidochirotida > Stichopodidae > Stichopus > Stichopus chloronotus. The sequence goes on along the minus strand of SFZH01000288.1, from coordinate 18,895 downwards.
AACAAAATATATGCAATATTTTCAAGTGTAACGTCCAATTGATGACGGCAATATATTTGGGCTAGAAAGCTCATAAATTATATAAACTGAATCTAGTCGTGTTTTCTTGCTTAACAGCCTAATGAATATGCAAATGGTTACAAAAAGAGAGAAAACGATGTTCCGTAAAAGTAATATAAACAATAAAGAAAGCAATGGAAATACAGAAGCTCACTAAGAAGGAAATTACCTCGGAAAGTCATATTTAGTGCAATCACAAATATATAATTAAATGTTCTGTTACACAAACGTTTTTGTTTAATAAGGCAGTTAGATAAAAGAAACTGCATTAAGCCTTTTAAAGTACGGAGCTGTAAAAATGTTAGTTTTTCCGATATTTTGCCTAAATTTGGTAATATGATAATTAACATATTCATGTTTTCGAGGAAAAAAGCGTCACATCTCAATATGTATTAAAGAAGTTTCAAATTACAATTAATGTTAGTTTGAAAATAGATCTCTCGAGGACCCTGCTTCGACATCTTCACTTACAGTAATATGCATCAATAATGTGTATCAGTCAGAGGCGTGTGCAGGATTCCATAGGTGGGGGGGGGGACACATCCTGTGATTCCCCCGATTGATATGGACTGGAGTGTCACTAATTCTCTTTCGGTGCATCACGGGCCCGAAGGGCGAATGTGGACGCATAGAGTCTAGTGGCCCGCGTTAAGACTCCTGGCGGGGTCCAGGGGCAGAGAACCGGTGGGTTTGCAGGAGGCAAAGCCCCCTGAGGCTCCAACAATATGAGGTAATAGGAATGTCTTAAATTTGTTTTTGAGGCCTTATTGACCAGGTTTCTTTCGTTTCAGATTTTGCGGAATTCGATGTCAATGACATAGAGTTCAAGGTTATCCTCTTTATGTCGTAGGATATAGTGTGTCACATTAATTGAGAGGACCGTAAGTTTAACATCATGAGACCAGTCATCTGGTCAAGAAGGCTGCTTGAGATGATAGCGAAAGTTAACAGTACTTGGTTAATGCCATAAAATGTGTATATACTAAAGGAACATACTTTTAGCGAGGATTATTTTTTTCCATTGAATCTAGTGTAAAATTGGAAAGCGCTCCAACGTGGAGAAAGGTAAGGGTGTAGCAATATATTAGAATATCCGTACCAATTAAAAGCTTATATAGGGCAATAATTGTGCTGGCAGTTGGGTCCTATTGGGTATACTGCCTTAGCCTGTTTGTCTCTCCCGCAGTCACTATAGACATACCGCATGGCGAAAACGTGATCCGGTACGGCTTGATTTAGCTATGACCTTGATGATGGCATGTCCTGAAATAGAGGACAGAACCTGCCACATCTTATGCATAAGATAATCTAATGTGAATAATATTCAGCTACTCTAACATAGGCAATACCTTTTACTGGACTGTAAACACTGAATGTCAGATACCGAATCTTTAATGAGACTCATGGAGATTTAAGTACGAGAAGGAAACCTTACTTAATTTTGTTGATTTTATTTCAGTTAGTTTGAATGTGGACCTAAAAAATCACGTCTTCCATCAAAAGTCCCTGTCATTTTTTAAGAATGGGCACAGAAACGTGGTCTTCAGTTACTTTTGAAGTCAATGTTAGATCGTACCAGTATGAATTTGAAAAAAAAGTCTTCTTTTTTAATTACAGTTATTTAGTTTTTGGCAGATGTACACTCCTGGAGCGATCAAATGATGCAAGTGTGTAATTGGTGTTGTTTACCTGCGTTTGCATCAGGCCTTCGGTACTTTCCACTGTAAAGCGTCTTTTGAATTCTGAATGTTTACGATATTGTCTGTAGATTGTCTCAACCCAATGTTATGAATTAAATGAGGCAGGAAAGCAACCTATGTAAGACATGCAACGATGACTATTTAACTAAATCTAAGGAGAAAACAACCTATACCTTTGGTGAAAGCAAAGAAAACTCTAAAAAACATTGAGATTTGGCTTTTCCCTGGGATCCTTTTTCTTATGTATGTTTTGAAAGAGAAAAGGTTGCACTCGATCTAAGGACTGCTGACAAGCAGTGAGGAACAATTTAAGGAACCTTTTCATTGAGGTTGGCACGAATAGGGGGGCGACAGGGCCGTCGTCATCAAGGATGTGAGGTGTTTTATCACCCCCTCCCCAGAAGAAACAAAAGCGTCAGCGACGACAGTCGGGAAATCTTAAATACCTTTTGGGATTTTTTGTATCTCTAGAAAACATTTTGTGACATCACAAAATGCCAAATGTTGCATCAGATTGTGGCTCATTTTACCAGTTAATGGAAAAAAATTCTCAATAATCCTGAAGAGCAATTTGAATATTTCATATTTCAACCTAGGAGAAACGATACTCTGAAAAAACAGACATAATTTTTCATGTCTTTATCTTGCACGTTTATGAATTCAGAATGGTCCAAATATCTTGCACTAAATTGCTTACATATAGTAGGTGGAATTAATAAAAGATGGGATGGGGATGACCCCTCCCTTTCATATCCTTTTCCCTTCAACGTGGCTATCATTTACAAGAGTTACAGGTACATTAACTAGTTCCAATTTGTTATGTTAGCAGTGACTGTTGTAGCAAACTTATGTAAATAACTGTGATAAAGAAAATACAAATTATTGTAATACGGTAGTTTTTTGGATCTAGATTTCTCGGGAAAACAAATGTGACTTCATCAATGCCAAACATTACACAGTATTTTATCTGGTGGTTGAAAAAGTTCCCCTTGCATTCCCCTAGGCAGCCACGACTCAACATAAGCTTTCGATTACATGTCAAAATACCATTGTATGGCAGCATTTTTCCAGAACGATGGCTATCATTTAGAAAACTTCAGCGGCACAAATCTCACTTTGCTGTGCAATCATCGAAAAATTGAAGCAAGAATAAAAAACTCTTATCGCCAAAAAGCAACAATTGTTGGAGAAAGTATCCTTGGAAGTTTGAAGACTATATCGACAGGAACACAAATGTGAATTCAAAAGATGCCATGGAAAGTAGTTCACTAGATGTCGTCTACGAATACGTTGTAATTTAAAAAAATTCTCAGAAAAGGAGGGGAATCCCCCTACTGAGACCACTCTCATAAGCTGACCTCAAGATTTGCTCTACCCTCCACAACATTGAAATAACACCAAATCGTAGGCCTATTTACTGTCTTTCCCATTTTCGAACTTTATAAATAAAGTATGTTTGCCTTTATTTATTGGTTATGGGTGGAACAAATGGACGGATGCAGGAGATGTTCAACAGCGAAAAAAATGATGGAGACTGAAAATATGTCCCTGACTGTTTGCCAGGTACTAGGCCTACAAGAAAAATTAGAACAGAGTGCTTTTGTCAGTATGGTTCTTGCAAAATCTCAACCCATTTGATATGTACTACAATTTTTCATAGAATATTTTACATGACTTGAGGAATTGCAGAAATAAAGGTTCATTCAGATGAATTCTAACCTGGAGGCAGGGCGGTTCTAGGCGGATAGGGCCATCAAAATGGGAAATGATTGAGAAAACTATGACTTACCGTGATCTTTTGGGACAATAAGCTGTTGAAGCAGGAGATCTCAAAATAAAGAATACATGGATGTCTTTTACGAGGCCAGAGAACTACTTACAATCTGGGTGGCTTTTTGGCAAACGATTTCTCAGTAGCTTAGCACATGGTGGCCCAAGACCCAAATAGATGAAAAAAAACGAGAATGAACCTTCCCCACCTGGGCAAAGAACGCTACGACCGCGACTTTTGAGAAGTGTCGTTACCGGACGTCTTGTATACCCAGACCCAACCAATGCGGCTGTCCGCTAAGATGGTCCCTGGGTGTAACACAGCCCATTCCCCAATACTTTTTATCAGTTTCAACGAGCCCGATAGTGCTCTTTCGTGAAGATATCACCCTTCCTTTAAAAATTCTTTATCCTGATACGGTATCGGCACTGTCCGATACGTACTGTCTCCGTGGCATCGTCACTTAAAAAGTCCAGCCGGTGGCAAGTTTTGACCTCAAAAACAACCCAAAGATAAGACAATAGCTACTACAACATTTCGAGGAAGCGTCAATGGTGCTGCAGAATTATACGGCTTCTATTCAGAGTCTTTTCAACAGTTGAGAATGCTGAAAAGAGATACAGGGGTAGAGGGGTAGAACAAAGGTATTGTATGTCATGCCATATAGCAGTGCTCTGAAAGGAAAACGACCAGTTAAAATGAAGACAAAAAAAATAATATACATAGGTTAACATTCAAAGTGTTAGCGAAAAAGGGGGCCTTGCGGTGATCCACAGTTGCGACGACTTCCCCGTTACTATTTACGGTGACGTCACCATGACTTCCCCTTTCTCATGCATTTGCCGCGACTTCAAAGCAAAGGCATCTGCTGTGACTTTGCCGCAAAAGAACTTCCAGGGACTTCAAGACAAAGGATCTTTCGGCAACTTTATCGACTTATTTGCAGCGACTTATCTACACCTAGTAGACGTTAAAGGCTGTGCTGCTTATGGTCTGGATGGAACCTCTATAGCATCTGTCAAAACCAAAAAAAAGACTCTTGATCAGCAACGAATTCCCCCCTAGAGAACAAACGCTTACCTAAAGGAAGTAATTCTTAAGTAATTCCTGCAAATTATTCTCCGAGGACCCTGAAGGGATCTCCCTACAGGACATTTAAAGAACTTGACTATACATGAGCTAGATAAAATGCATTGAGATCTACTGTAGTGTAATAAAGTTAAGTAGACTTAGACAAATGTGTAGAATGACTTATACAAAACTATATTTAAGGTCATTGTATTTAAGCTATGTGAAAAATTTGATAACTTTTTACAAGTGCACACTAAGCATACATTGTCAAAAATCATACAAATTCCTAATACACAGCTTTCACTAAGTGTTTTCTGATGGATGTCAGTGTTGCTGAATATATTTTTTCAATAGAGATGGGAATTATTCTCATGGATATATACTAAATGGAAATGCCCCCAGGTGTACTGTCAGCTAGAACGTATAGCTAACATTTGTTGTCACATATAACTCATTTAATAAGGTCTAAATTCAAAGCTATTTATATATACAAACTACGAATTAGATTCAAGCCTTTGAGTCTACATTTCTGCCCGTCTGGCCAACGTAGTTACCCTTCATCACATATGTTGCAACTCAATAAGTAGACTCCACAACTATGTACTACATAGAATATAAAAAAAATTATTGTCTTGTATAGTATTTAAGACATTGGATCGAAAGGTTTGAGTCATGTTGAGTGTTAGCACTTCCTGCTTTCCTTCTAAACAAAAAGGTGCTGCACTCCAGTGTTCACGCTAGCGAATCAAACCTTGGGGGAAATCCCCCTCTCTCTCCCAAAAAAAAAAAGAAAAACTTTTCGGGGGATTCTCAAAATGAAGGAGGGTCTTATCACTTGGTAAAGCTGCTATTACAATTTATTGAGTATATTCATAAGTGTAGTTACAACCTCAGTAATCGAAAAGAATGCGGGTTATCTCGCATAAGATTTATCTTTTATGCGGGATCAAGGAGACAACGGTTCCCATAAAAGTACATTTCTGTATTTATTTCTTCTGTAGAGAATCTCAAATTGAATCCAGAGGCAGGTACCGACCAAACCCACTTTCTCGATTAGATTTAACTGTCTTCCATATTCGCAAGGCTACACTAAAGATCGATCATTAAATCTGACCGTGATATGATTAAGCTAAAGTTTACCGAACATCTTATAAGTGTTACCACAGTATTTTTGTATCGAGGGCAGCTGTAGTATTTCGGTCTCGCCCTATGTCGTCCCTATGTCGGACGCAAATTACGTGTAGGTCATGTCAACTGTGATATGTGTGGATTTCGTGTAATTTCATTCATTGTAAATACATTTTTTTTTATAAATAGGACCTTATAACTGAGTTGCTAAATGAGGTACAAAAGTGAATAAATATAAACAAGCAAATACGGACAATACACGAAAAGTAGAAAAGTACAGCTACCCATGATTAATTATCCAATATACAATACTGTAAATAAAGAGCGGCACGATAAATGAAACTATTCTTATACACATTTTTTTAAAATTAGCAGCAGTATTTATGTATACTGTAGGTGACAATACCCCTTGCCCTCCTTTCGTACCTTGCGCCACTGTACCCTTGTGGATAATTGCAATCGAGGTTTCAGGCGGTAACACATTTTATGCATAGGGCCTTCAAGGGTAAGTCTGACCCTAATACACACACACACACAAAAATGTTCACTAAAATTTAGAGATTTTCTGTCCTGAAACAGCACTAAGATGAAACATCGTCTCTCAATCAACATCTACGTCAATTTTTGCCATGTCCAGTTGTATGTGCTTGTTTTATTACAAATAATTCAAATAACATCTTGGCATTATTTAAAAAAGAAATGAAACATAGAGTAACACACATATTTCCTTTTTAGGCCCACAGACAGGAAAATCCAGTAGTTGGCACTTACGACCTTTGCAGCCTGAACGTCTTAACCTCTAGTAACCAGCACTGCAGAAGAAGACTGTGCGCAACTCTTTATGGTTTTGGCTCGTCGTACCTAATATTTCCGACGATACCAGCAGTGATGTATAGTAATCTTTTACTCTCCCAGTATGAAGACTGAAAGCTTTCTTTCATCAAATCGGCGGACAGAGAAGACTGTTTTCATTTCTTCTCCCATTTGCTAATTGCCATTTTAAGAATTTTTCTTGCTTCAATTGCGCTAATCGTTTTAGCAATAATGTCAAATGATTCAATTATGTCAAAGGAATCCTATAGCAGTAGTTTCGGCAATTGATCTCACGAAGATTGGTGTGCGTCGTTTTTCGAACGCAGTGATACGAGTCAAACCGTTTACAAATGTACTCTCACAACTATCCTGCTGTTTGGCTTGTTCGCAAACTCAGCTGTCATTTCGCTTGTGATCACAGTTCGAGAGCTTTGGAATACTTCTAATGTTTTCATTTGTGTGCTTTGTGGAGCCAACATTCTGATACTGGTCACCTTTCTCCCTCTGGGATTGATCAGTCATAATTCAAAAAGTCTCCACTATATTATTGCTAACTTTAAGAACTATGGTCTAAGTTTCCTATATGCTGTGTCTCCGTGTACACGTTGGTTTTGTTAAGTTACTAGCTATGGTGTGCTGCAGTCAGACCAGTGGTTACAACTGCCAAGGGGACTGGGTGGAAACTAGCCGGTGTGTTCATAGTCCTGGGGCTCTTTCTATACCATATACATTCCTTCGTAGACCATCAGATGACGAAGAATCAAAATCCAATATCGATAGCCACTATTTCAACTTCATAACGTTTTATCTATTTGTCGTGATGTATAAGTTTCCATTGGGTATAATTTTGGTGTTGTATGCATCACTCGCAACAACAATCTTATCACAGAACAAGATGTTAAGAGAACGTGTAAAACAAAACCCAAAAATGAGAACCAGAAGAAATAAGGTTGCATGGGTGGCCATAGGTCTTGTTGTAAGCTTCGCTGTGTGTTGGGTGTTGGTTGACGTTTCACATTTGGCTTTCTATACATTATCGTTGAACCCTGTCCACCACATCAAAATTTACTGATGTGAGTCATTGGCGAATATGTATCTATATGTTAATACGCGTATAGTGATCCTTTATCGGTCTTTGTGTTAGGGTCCCGTTTTTCGGAGACACCTTTGTTCGTGTTGTTTATCATGTTTCTTTGCTCCGTGTCACATGAGCAGACAAAGTGGCCGACGGTATCGGAACACGTCTAGTAGATCTACATCAGCCACGCAATTAAAAGCGTGTGTTTCGGGCGTTTAGTCACAAGTGGCGGACTGTACATGACCACTAGGTAAAACAAAAAGAAAAATAGAAGCATAAATTGAATGATGAACTCAAGTGATCGACATGTAAATATAATTAATCAGTTATTGTTATTAAGATTTTATGACCGTCATAGGCTTACCATTCTCAATCTAAATCCAAAATGAGTGGGAGACTCGTTACACAATAATGGCCTGTTAGAAGTTGCTACAGAGTACAAGTGAGCACATATCGAAGCGTTTGTTTCAGGCGTTTAGTCACAAGGGGCGGACTTTACATGACAGCTAGGTGAATTAAGAAGCGAAAATTCCATTTTCAAATAGAAAATTTCTGATGCAAGTGTTTAAGATTTTGCTTGAAGTTGCCTGAATACAACATACGAACACGCGAGTCTCGCTGCGAAGCATTAAGAATTAATCCGTTGGCAGAAGTGTTTGTTAGTATTTGATTGCTTACCGCAGACAAGAAGGCGACAAGGCAAGAAATCTTTGTGTTTTTGTTCAGTGAATGTGCTTGCGTCTGGGTGTATGTGTGCACAGTATGTATGCGTTCGCCTCAAACTTTCGTGGGCACTCTAGATGTTGAGCGGAAGGTGCAAATGTGGGTCAAAAAGTCAGTGTGTAGGTAGGTTAAAGTAGAATCGCGAATGCATTGTTTTTGGTGTAGGTTTAAAGTTAAGGTTAGGAGATTACCAGCAGGCGGACTATGACGCAGGATCTGAAGAACGACCAGCCGACAACAAGTTGACAACTTTAAACTTTGTTGTTCTGTAATGTCTTGAAAGCCGATGAAATTGTGAGGGCTTTCTTGTTGGTCAAAGGTCATATGGAGTTATCAAAGGCCATAATACAAAAACCTTTTGGTCACTCGTGAATCTTCTGGTGAAAGTAATGTGCAGGACATAAAGAATAGCTAGGACATATTAAGATCGCAGCTGGGATTGTTTTTGGTGAACAATAAAGGTCATCTGAGGTCATACGCTAGCAGACTATAGACAATGTTTGCAATACTCATGAACCATAAGTTAGAAGAAGCTTACACTTGGCGGTATGTGCTTATTTGGAATGAATTAAGATTGTGAGGTTTTCTTAGGGGTCATAGCTCACTTGGGGTATAAGAGGTCATATAGTTGTAAGGCTCTTAAACACACTATTTTTAAAGGCGAAATAATTTCACACTTTAAGTTGTTTTACAGGGGCACTTAAATAAAGATCCTCTTGGGGTTGGTTTTGGTGACGGTCAAAGGTCATCTGGGTTAATTTGAGCCAAAAACGTGAAGATGCCTACTTGATATTGTTTTGTTTCCCTATTCCTATGAAGAAAAGGAATTTACTTTTCCTGCAGGCAAAAACTGGCATTTTTGCAATATATTTTAGGAAGGGGCTATTTTCAGAACTTACAGTAAAACCAATTTTAACGCTGACAAAGTCTGATGGTGAGGACACGTCTTGTCCGGAAAAGATGGAGGAAGATCTGAGTATTGTGGACATTGCACAGGTTTCTGGCACTCCACAGGTGTCGGACAGCGCAGGTAGCGCGCACTGCCCAGGTTTCGGGCGGCACAGGTGTCGGGCCCTGCGAAGTTGTTGAGCGGAGCAGGTGTCCTGCACTCCGCAAGTCTCCGACAAGTCCCCGACAAGTCAAAGGTGTCAAGCACTGCGTCGATGGGGAGCGGCGCGGGAGGTGCGGCTCAGAGGGGGAGCGGCGCATGTGTCTCGGGTAGGTCTCTGGCCTCGCAGGTCTCAGATACCGCATGTGTTGGGCACTGCGCCGATAAGAGTATCCTCTCTTGGAACTTCTCTGGATTTCTCAGACGCCGAAAGACTTAAAACTCTAAAATCTTCGGCCAGACCAACAGGCTAACTGACTGATTTTTACAAATGTTAATTAAATACCTCGGGAATAAACCAAGGCAGAACGCATTCGTCCGCACATAAACTACAAAAAAAAAAAAAAAAAACTACGTGAAGAGGCTGACAGTGATCTACAACCAATGGGATTACACTCGTTACTCACTAATCTGTGTACATAAACATCAGGGGAGGAAATCACCTAAAAAAAAAAAAACACTACACAGTCTCATTTGGTTTGAACCCAAAGGCAAACTTGGCGAGATTGTTCACATCTGTCTACAGCCGATAGTCTTTGGAAAAAAAGTACGCTGAATTGCATTCCATGTGAAACACTCCACGTGGGTGAAACTTAAAATAACCTTCAAACAGATAAACTTGTTTTGTTTACCTACAATATAAGCTCTGATAGTATGGATGATGATGGACTCCACTTTAGCATCCCCCTTCGGAAACTCACGTCGCCACTTCTTATAAAATAAAAGTAAACAGAAATGTTGGAAATAAGCCCTATCTTATTTATTTGTTAAGACATGGTCGCATTTAAGAGAAGACTCTTAAAAAGCTGTCGTCTTAAATGTCGATACTTTTTCAAAACTATTTTCACATAAGTTAAACAAAACTTTCAACTTTTGGGAAAGAAAAATTTTGATGTTCGTCTCATAATTGCTTGTATAATGACAAAAATGTGTTCGTCGTTGGACCTACAGCCAATTTGTACTATTCGGTGGATGTTATTGCGAATCATTAACCTCTTACGAAAAGCTATGAAAATCGCTACGCCATTTCGCTTTTGAGAAATGTTGCATAGATAATGTCCTTTTGAACAAAACACGTAAAAATGCTGTCTGGATGCATAAAGGGTGTACCTCAATTTTACCATGCCGTTTGATTACTGATGGATTCGCATGCAATTGTAATCTGTGTTGCCTGTTTTTCACGTTGCATACGATATTTTATCTATATTGTACATTATATGTAATATTTTAATTGCATAGATGCTGTGAACATCGATGTACACATTAATATCACTTTCAATTTGAGCTGTCTGAGAAGCAGAAACATCTCGACGTTTTTAAAGAACAGGTACATTCACTGAAACATGACCTAGAGATAATTCGAAACTCTGTAGATGAACATGAGCAGTACTCGAGGAGGAATTGCCTTCGGGTACATGGAGTGCCCGAGACTGCAGGAGGATGTACGGACGACTTGGTCATCAAACTGGCTAGGGAAAAATTGAATGTTACCCTCACCCCAGGTGACATCGACCGATCTCATCGAGTCCCACCCCGACCCCTACAGGGGGAAGCATCGACGAACACAGCCAGACACAGGTCGACCATCATCAAATTTGCCACTTAAAACGCCAGGGACAGAGTTTATCGAGCCAGGGCAGCTCTCAAGGGTACTAGAATTTTCGTCAATGAAGACCTCACTCGAAAGAATCAGGAACTGTTTGCTCGTGCTCGTAAACATGAGAAAGTTAGTAGATCCTGGACCTTGGACGGGAAGATATTTGTCACAGACAAGAATGACCGAAAACATGGTATCGCTACCACAGAGGACCTGGACAAGTGCGATGGTCTCTCCCATGTTATCTCATCTTTGGAATGCTTTTGATTGATATATATTTCATATCTTGGAGTATATCTCATACACTTTCTTTGGTATTTCATGGTATCTTAAAGGCCGCCATTTTTTTTAAATTTTGTCAACTCTACTGTACAAGGTGTTTTTCAATTTGATTGTCGTTCTCAATCTATTTAATGGCAGACTAATTCTTTATTGACTGTGATCGGTATTTACTATTGTAATTGAGCTCAAACTACGTGGATTACTGGATTTTTTGCTCTTCTTTAACGGATTTCCCCAATCGTCTATTCGTTAGTCAATACTATAGCGTTTTTCCTCCTTTCACTCCAGTTTAAGGTATTGTACTCCTTCAGTCACTAGCCTTTCTTTCGTTTCTATCTTTTTTTCTTTTCAGTTTCTTTTCTGTTGATAGTTCATTGCATGGAACCTTTCACTTTATTCGATCACCTTTGTTGTATGTGTTTGCACAACTTAGCCTCAGATAACAATTCTACTGCTAGGTGTTGTGAGTGTTTATAGGTTATTAACTGGCATGACAACTGCCCTGCTAATACTACTGCTGATTCACACGGAGATGTACCTTGTATCGTTTGTAAAAACACACGTAATTGGTTTTTCATTCATAGTGATTGTAATTCCCCTTTAAGAGACATTGACCCTGATATTCACCATATTCCTTCTTATAGAGCAAATGAGTGTAAGTATTATGACTATGATTTTTTCAACAACTTAAAGACAAAAACTCATCACTCCAGACAGTTTCAATTCTCCCAACCACCTACCTCTAGCCCCTCCCTCAGCCTGTCTTAAATTCCTCCACATGTGTAATCAAAACAATGGATCCCTGTGTACGCTGTGTAATACGAGCTGCTCTGCATCTTTCGAATTTGCTGTCAATCTAAGAGTACAGTAACTTAGAACCAGTTGAGAATTTTGCTTTCCGGGAGGTAAAAATATAGCTTAGGGTGATGCAATACAGCCTTTAAGTGCAGTGTGGGAGGAGAATGTCACGATATTTCATGTAAATGCCAGATCACTAAGTGGTAACTTCAATAATTTATTATCTTCACTAAGTTGCGTTCATCACACTTTTCTGTAATTGGAGTCACGGAGACATGGTTCAATGAATCTAATACTCTGTACTCACTCTTCATTATTCCTAATTGCAATTTAGAGCACGCCTCCAGACATGGGCGAGGTGACGGTGTCGCCTTGTATATTAATTCATTTTTCATTTTTTCATTTTTCATTCATTTTTTTTGTCTTGTACATATGTGTAGGGGTGGCAATGTAAAAAAGCTCTTGCAAGCCTCTTGTTGTCACTCCACGATCTCTCGAAGGAGGCAGTAGTCTAGGTAGATGAACAGGGTGACCGACCTCCTCTGTAGTTCCGCGATGTGGCGATAGAGAGTCCGACGGAACGGTAATGCTAGGAATTTAAAGGCTGGTGTGCGGTATATATGAAACGACACGAAACACTGGCATACCAAAATAACGAGTGCAGCTATCATCACCATAATAAGAAGAAAAAGTGCTATATTTGTACAAATTCAAACTTCTGACGTCAATATATTGGTCTAACAAGTTCTATATATATATATATATATATATATATATATATATATATATATATATATATATATATATATATATATATATATATATATATATATATATATATATATATTCCAGTCATGTTTTCTTACTCAAAAATCCTAATGTATACACAAATATTTTAAGCCCAGAAAGTCAAAGGCTAAGTGATTCTTTACCGTTGTTATACTTGAATGTCTGCATGCCCTCCTCAAATACTGTGCCCCAGAGGAATTAAGTGTGACACCCAATCTCAATTCAAGTTCTGGTCTTTTCTGTGTACAGCATACGATGTAATGTAACTCTTAAACTCTGTAACTCTGTAACTCTTAAAAAGCTGTCGTCTTAAATGTCGATACTTTTTCAAAACTATTTTCACATAAGTTAAACAAAACTTTCAACTTTTGGGAAAGAAAAATTTTGATGTTCGTCTCATAATTGCTTGTATAATGACAAAAATGTGTTCGTCGTTGGACCTACAGCCAATTTGTACTATTCGGTGGATGTTATTGCGAATCATTAACCTCTTACGAAAAGCTATGAAAATCGCTACGCCATTTCGCTTTTGAGAAATGTTGCATAGATAATGTCCTTTTGAACAAAACACGTAAAAATGCTGTCTGGATGCATAAAGGGTGTACCTCAATTTTACCATGCCGTTTGATTACTGATGGATTCGCATGCAATTGTAATCTGTGTTGCCTGTTTTTCACGTTGCATACGATATTTTATCTATATTGTACATTATATGTAATATTTTAATTGCATAGATGCTGTGAACATCGATGTACACATTAATATCACTTTCAATTTGAGCTGTCTGAGAAGCAGAAACATCTCGACGTTTTTAAAGAACAGGTACATTCACTGAAACATGACCTAGAGATAATTCGAAACTCTGTAGATGAACATGAGCAGTACTCGAGGAGGAATTGCCTTCGGGTACATGGAGTGCCCGAGACTGCAGGAGGATGTACGGACGACTTGGTCATCAAACTGGCTAGGGAAAAATTGAATGTTACCCTCACCCCAGGTGACATCGACCGATCTCATCGAGTCCCACCCCGACCCCTACAGGGGGAAGCATCGACGAACACAGCCAGACACAGGTCGACCATCATCAAATTTGCCACTTAAAACGCCAGGGACAGAGTTTATCGAGCCAGGGCAGCTCTCAAGGGTACTAGAATTTTCGTCAATGAAGACCTCACTCGAAAGAATCAGGAACTGTTTGCTCGTGCTCGTAAACATGAGAAAGTTAGTAGATCCTGGACCTTGGACGGGAAGATATTTGTCACAGACAAGAATGACCGAAAACATGGTATCGCTACCACAGAGGACCTGGACAAGTGCGATGGTCTCTCCCATGTTATCTCATCTTTGGAATGCTTTTGATTGATATATATTTCATATCTTGGAGTATATCTCATACACTTTCTTTGGTATTTCATGGTATCTTAAAGGCCGCCATTTTTTTTAAATTTTGTCAACTCTACTGTACAAGGTGTTTTTCAATTTGATTGTCGTTCTCAATCTATTTAATGGCAGACTAATTCTTTATTGACTGTGATCGGTATTTACTATTGTAATTGAGCTCAAACTACGTGGATTACTGGATTTTTTGCTCTTCTTTAACGGATTTCCCCAATCGTCTATTCGTTAGTCAATACTATAGCGTTTTTCCTCCTTTCACTCCAGTTTAAGGTATTGTACTCCTTCAGTCACTAGCCTTTCTTTCGTTTCTATCTTTTTTTCTTTTCAGTTTCTTTTCTGTTGATAGTTCATTGCATGGAACCTTTCACTTTATTCGATCACCTTTGTTGTATGTGTTTGCACAACTTAGCCTCAGATAACAATTCTACTGCTAGGTGTTGTGAGTGTTTATAGGTTATTAACTGGCATGACAACTGCCCTGCTAATACTACTGCTGATTCACACGGAGATGTACCTTGTATCGTTTGTAAAAACACACGTAATTGGTTTTTCATTCATAGTGATGGTAATTCCCCTTTAAGAGACATTGACCCTGATATTCACCATATTCCTTCTTATAGAGCAAATGAGTGTAAGTATTATGACTATGATTTTTTCAACAACTTAAAGACAAAAACTCATCACTCCAGACAGTTTCAATTCTCCCAACCACCTACCTCTAGCCCCTCCCTCAGCCTGTCTTAAATTCCTCCACATGTGTAATCAAAACAATGGATCCCTGTGTACGCTGTGTAATACGAGCTGCTCTGCATCTTTCGAATTTGCTGTCAATCTAAGAGTACAGTAACTTAGAACCAGTTGAGAATTTTGCTTTCCGGGAGGTAAAAATATAGCTTAGGGTGATGCAATACAGCCTTTAAGTGCAGTGTGGGAGGAGAATGTCACGATATTTCATGTAAATGCCAGATCACTAAGTGGTAACTTCAATAATTTATTATCTTCACTAAGTTGCGTTCATCACACTTTTCTGTAATTGGAGTCACGGAGACATGGTTCAATGAATCTAATACTCTGTACTCACTCTTCATTATTCCTAATTGCAATTTAGAGCACGCCTCCAGACATGGGCGAGGTGACGGTGTCGCCTTGTATATTAATTCATTTCCAATTATAAAACTCTCCCCGATCTGAATAAGTTTGCGGAAGGTATCTTTGAGTCTTTATTTATTGAAATACAGGTTTCCTATTCCTCAATTGTTGTAGGGATTTTTTATTGTCCAAGAGGTATCACTGATACCGTCTCAGATATTGTTTCCACCCTATTGGCATCACTTAATCATGAAAAGAAACACTGCTTTTTAATGGGGGATTTCAATTGTAATCTTCTGAGTTTATTCAACCACACTTGTAACCAATTTATCAATCTTGTTCACTCCTGTTCTTTTCGACCACTACAAACTTTGCCTACTAGAGTACGTAATAGCACATTCTGCAACACTTCTCGATGTTATTTTTACAAATATTTCTTCCATTCCATGTACCTCGGGTGTTATTTTGGATGATATCTCTGATCACTTTCCAATCTTTACCCTTGCCGATATTGATGTTGTTAAGGTGGATAATCCGTCTATTTTTCTTAAAAGGGACATTAATTCACAAAATTTAGAGTTATTTCATTCAGCTCTCCAACATGAATCATTTTCAGATGTTCTTACGACAGCCGATGTAAATGAAGCTTTCAATTATTTTAGTAGAATTTTTAATCATCACCTTAATATGTGCATTCCCTTCATACCTCGTAAGAAAGGTTATCATCATGAGGGAAATGAGTGGTTGACGCCAGCTATTATTAACTCTTGCCGTACAAAAAATCGTCTTTATAAAAATACCTCCGTAGTCGCACAGTGCATAATTTAAACGACAACAAGCGTTTCCGTAATCGTCTCACATCGGTCATTAGATCGGCTAAGAAATAGTACTACACTAATCTGTTCAGTGATGTCAGCCACGACACTAGACGCACATGGTGGTCAATTAATTCTATTTTACATGGTCGAGGAGATACTAATTACTCTCCTGTTCACGTTAAGCGCGATGAGGTGATCGTCTCTAATCTTGCAGAAGTTAGTAACATTTTTAATGATTATTTCATCAGTATTGGTGCAGTTACTCAACAGAGAATCCCTACTGTCCATTCACACTTTTCGAACTACTTGCAGTCAAGAGTAATTGACTCCTTTTTTATTCGACCAGCGACTAACGATGAAGTTCTCAGGACTATTTTATCTCTAAAGAATACTGCTGCTGGCTTTGACGGAATTTCGTCACTTATTTTTATACATGTAGATCATTTATTATGTGTTCCTATCACGTATCTTTGTAAACTTTCTTTTACTCATGGTATTGTCCCCACTTCACTGAAAATAGCTCGTGTTGTTCCTGTCTTTAAAACAGGTGATGAGGAATCAGTAACTAATTATAGATCGATTTCAATATTACCATGTCTTTCTAAGATACTCGAAAAAGTAATGTTCTCTCCCATTTACGCATTTCTAGATAAGCACAACTTAATTTATGATTATCAATTTGGCTTTCTGCCTGGTCGTTCCACGACACATGCTATTTTACATTTCACCAATAAGGTAACTGAGGCTTTTGAGAACAACCATTATGCCTCTGGTATTTTCCTTGATTTGTCCAAGGCATTTGATACTCTTAATCATGGTATTTTACTTGATAAATTAGAGCACTATGGGGTCAGGGGTATCGCTTTGTAATGGTTTAAGAGTTATCTTGCTAACAGACAACAGTTTGTTACGATTAATAATGTAAATTCTGACACAAAGCTTATTACTTGTGGGGTCCCCCAGGGGTCGAAACTTGCCCCACTTTTATTTATTATCTATGTAAATGATCTTCATATTGCAAGTACTAAGTTTCACACAATTTCATATGCTGATGATACAACCCTGTTCTTTTCTATTCATGATAGTTCCGTCCTCTTAAACACAGTCCAGAATGATTTTAGTAATATTCATAATTGGTTTTGTGCAAACAAATTATCTCTTAATGTTAAGAAAACCACTTTTCTTACATTCAGCTCACCTTCCAAGAGACTTGAAGGGAATGGTAACAATATTCAACTTTGTGGAGAAAACATCAAAATTTCTACTGTCCCAAAATTTTTGGGAATTTTTATTGTTAAACATCTTTCTTGGTATGATCATATCCAGTATATCAGTGCAAAAGTCTCTAAAGGTGCAGGGATACTCAATCGCCTGCATCATGTTCTTCCTAGACGCATCATTGTCACGTTATATAATACACTCATTCTTCCTTATCTCAGTTACTGTAATATTGTTTGGGGCAGCACTTACGCCTCCAGGTTACACCCTCTTTTCATTTTACAGAAAAGGGCAATTCGATGCACATGTAATGTAGATTACCTTTACCACACTGCACCACTCTTTGTCAATCTGACTTAAACCGTTACTATGTAGCTATATTCATTTTCAACTGGTTAAATAATACATCTCTGTCCATCTTCAGGAATTACTTTCAGTTTCATAGCAGCATGCACTCCTACCCTAGCCGTTATTTGATCAACTTGCATACACCCATTTCCGACTTAAGACTTCACAGCTTACCATTCGTTTCGTGGGGACCAAAGTTTGGAACACCTTGCCCACCCATGTTAAAGATTGTAAAACACTGTATACATTAAAAAAGTACCTAAAAGACTATCTCATTATGAACTATCACTGATTAGCTTCTTTTTGTACGTTCACTTTGCCTCTTTTGCTTCTTTTGGTTTTTTGTTTTACTTTGTTTGTGTTTTTTTCCTATCTGTTTTTACTTGTGTTTTTTTTTTGTCTTGTACATATGTGTAGGGGTGGCAATGTAAAAAAGCTCTTGCAAGCCTCTTGTTGTCACTCCACGATCTCTCGAAGGAGGCAGTAGTCTAGGTAGATGAACAGGGTGACCGACCTCCTCTGTAGTTCCGCGATGTGGCGATAGAGAGTCCGACGGAACGGTAATGCTAGGAATTTAAAGGCTGGTGTGCGGTATATATGAAACGACACGAAACACTGGCATACCAAAATAACGAGTGCAGCTATCATCACCATAATAAGAAGAAAAAGTGCTATATTTGTACAAATTCAAACTTCTGACGTCAATATATTGGTCTAACAAGTTCTATATATATATATATATATATATATATATATATATATATATATATATATATATATATATATATATATATATATATATATATATATATATATATATATATATATATATATATATATATTCCAGTCATGTTTTCTTACTCAAAAATCCTAATGTATACACAAATATTTTAAGCCCAGAAAGTCAAAGGCTAAGTGATTCTTTACCGTTGTTATACTTGAATGTCTGCATGCCCTCCTCAAATACTGTGCCCCAGAGGAATTAAGTGTGACACCCAATCTCAATTCAAGTTCTGGTCTTTTCTGTGTACAGCATACGATGTAATGTAACAAAAAGTGAGTCATCACAAGTTCACAACTACTTTCAAAGCAAAGCAGTAGAGGTT
>SFZH01000287.1:0-29726 GCA_021234535.1 Stichopus chloronotus | reverse complement strand
TTTCTATGTGCCTGTGTATGTTTATTGTCTGTGAATAATTTACTGGTTTCATACAAAGTTGTTAAGTTACAGACTATAACAAAAAACTTTGGTGCTGTAAATCTTTTGATGTTGCCATGGGAACCAAAGTTTTTGCACGTTGGGAGAGTTAATGATAACTTTCACAGTCTTAAAAGTGATCGTTATTTAATTATTCAGAATAGGAATATGACCACTGACCAACTGTTTTCCAAGCACCATTAGAGAGAATATGGTACATCCTTTGTCATGAAGATACAGTTTCCTTAACTTAACTACAATTAAAAGATGTTAATAATAAACTTCAATGTGACTGCTCAACGTATTTATATATTTTGCTCTTTCAGCCCACTGCAACAAAAGGTGATGCTGAGATGATTGTTGGCCTGCCTCAAACACCAGTTCTGATTTCTTGTGGTAAGTAAAGCAGTAAAAGCAAAAATGTTGTCTCCAAAGATTTGTTTAACAGGCAAGGTTCTCCAGGCCAAAGGTTTCTTTCTCTAGGGAATGTTTGAACTATGAATCATCCAAATTGTACTCTCCCATTTAAAGATACACTGTAAAGAGCTGACTGGCTGATTATTAGATGGAGCAAAAATGTTGAAGATTTCTGAAGTGGTTAGATCGAAGCTCCCTTGCCAATCTCAACTTCACAATTCAATCCCCGCAATTTTGATTGTTATCAGAATTTTAACCTATTCGTGAGCAAGGTGCATGCTTTAAAAATTGTAAAGTTTGCATATTTTTCAATAATTTCCTTAGTACATTTCTAATTATTGTTCATGGGAAGCTTGCTGCTAAAAACATACCAACACATGTTTACTGTGCATGATGTTAAAAGATTATGTGGTTTCTTTAAAAGAAAAAATAACCCCTTGTACATGAGTGGAAGCAATTCTGTGGAGTTGTCAAAGGGGGGTGTACTATCAAATGCACTACCACATTTGGGTAATGGTGCAATAACCTAATGGATCCTGAAAGTATTGATCAGGTGGTGAACAAACAATTCCTTGGTATGATTAAGCTATGTGGACAACAACATTGAGGCATATTTGCTGAGACACCTATTTCATGAATGTGTTCTTCAGACCTCAAAATTTGTTTTTGTAGTATAAGGCCAAACATAGCCTTTAGTAACCAACAATTTTTGAAGTTAATTAAGTGAAGGCCAAAATTATTTCATCTAAGGCCAAAATGTGGTACACCTGAAATAGAAGATTGAGCCAATTTACAGATAGCAAAAGGGTTCTATTGAGTAGAATAGGGAAATCTAAACACTAAATGCACATATTTAACTCATTCTGGGGCAAGTGCATTGGAAAATACTGTAATTGCTTTAGCATTTGGTTTCCCTCACAGTAAATACTTCTTCATAAAAACGACCTAGACTCTTGTCGTGTATGCTAAATTGTAGTCTGTACTGGATATGCTTTGCTGATTTTCGTAAAGGATGTAATGATTTTATGGCAAATTTGCCACCATTTCACACTGAAACATCTGCATCTGTCTTTGGCATGAAGCACAACACATTTAAAGTGGACATAAAGTCTAAAAATTAAAAATATATATTTTAGAGATTACAAAATTAATCTTATTGGTCCAACTCCCATTGTCATAGCTTGTATTGTCATAGCTTTTTCCATTGCTGAGATATTAAATGTTAAAATTTATTCACTTAAATCCAAATAGTTCATTGCGCAATAATTTTTGACATTCTTGTTGTACAACCCACATTAAATGCTTTGTTTTCTTTTAAAATTAAAAATGTTTATATGACCTCGAGCACTTCCTGTTTTACTGCATGACACGCTGTACAGAGAGGGCTTATGTAGTCAAGTCACCCTGAAGCAGTAAGAACGCGATCACATTTTGGCACAAGATGCGGTGGCTTTCAGAAAAACAAAGAAATACAAAGACTGTAATTTGAGTAGTACAACAATGACATCACTAATTATTGCCCAATCTACCTTTTTAAATCAAGTGAATAAACTTCAACATTTTATATCTCAGTGTAGGAAAGTCATGCGAAGATGGGAATTAGACCATTAGAATTCAGGTTCCAGGCTCTGTAACATATATTGTTGAATTTTCAGACTTGAGGTACACTTTGACTGATTCATTGCCAGCCAAAAGTGACCTTTGACAAGCAAAATTTAGGGCTGTGATGGCATTCATGAATTTTGAGTCTTGCTTTCCTTGGACATCTGACAACCCAAAACTGATTTTATTATATTTCTTACTTTGTGTTTTTAGGTGAAATTCTGGTTGCAAAGAGGTGGATGTTGGCCATTGATGGCCACGTAGTCAACGACAACATCCCAAACTTTCAGACAGGGTCATTAATGTTGTTTTCAGCTTATTACTGTTTTGGAATTCAGTATAGCACTGCTGCTGCTGCCACTATGGATTTCATCCAGAGGTATGTTTATAGTTGTAGTTCAAAACCAGTTGTATTCTATTAAGAAAATCAAGGTCAATAAACTGTGAAATTTTCATTTGAAACTTTTTTTAGACTTTTGCAAGTATTGTTTGAAGCCATTCCTCATTCACAGCTGCCAACCATTCTGCTTTTACCATATTTACTCCCTTTTCTGAGAAAATACAAGATTACATTTTTCTTGTGAAAGTATTTTTTTTTTAATTCTGATTATAGACGCCCATTTTACTGTATGTAGTGTTGTGCATTGATAAGTTCCTAGTTTGCACTGCTCTGTAAATACCCATAGATCTCCCACTGCACATACATGTATATCACTGCAGATGCCAGATATCCTCCATACATATGTTTGTGTTCCTGTACTAGCAAAGATGTGGTCTGGGTTCCCCATTATTGCGACTTCAGCACAGATCATACATCTTGTCAAAAAACCGGTATGCTGTACATGCAGGTATCCACATGGTTGGAAGCTCTGTTTGAAAAGATTCTCTTTTGTTTCATGCACAAAATTCTCTTTTTCGCTATTTGAGTTAACATTTCCATTTGACAAGGTTGTCACCTCTGCTCATTGGGAAACTCAGTGCATGAAAACTCACCATAAAAAGACTCTCTAGTAACCAATCTTGCTTGGTTAGTGTGAGTTGTGTCACATAGTATGGGATAGGTGTGGATGCATCCTGATGAATACCCTAATTAGTACTGTAATTGAGAAAAGGACTTGGGAGGCCCCCTCCCCCTTCCCGAGCGTTCCTTCTCTCCTATGTGCAATTAGTCTACAGAGGTCCAGTTGTGAGTAGGTGGGGATTATATGTGTAAGTAGATAAGAGAGGGTTAATTAATGTAAATTAAGACATGTCACTTGCAGATTTCTTTTCTTTTTCTCTTCAAATTCAGATGCTTCTTCCTCATAAATCCAGATAGGGGAACAAAGGTGTAGCAAAAGAAAAATAAGAGGAAATACACCATCAACTCTCCCTTATCAACAGTATTAGCGATTTTGAATGGACATCCTAGAACGACCAATACAAAAACATCCAAGATATGGTTTTAATTTATTTCCTACCAGTCAAAACGTCCTCGTGCCAGAACGTCCTTGAATCAGATGTTCCTACAATTCATCGATTTCTAAACATCCAGGTCTACATTCGACAAATCAATTACAACTTAATTTATCTTACCCTTTACAATTAATATGGCCGTAAAAGTTATTTCTAAATCCGTCCGTAACTTACGCCTTTACAATTATATGGCCGTAAAAGTCATAATTCCTAAATCCGTCCTTTTCTTACGCCTACACGTCATGTTCAAATTCCTGCATGTTTTCTACTGGGAGTT
This sequence comes from Stichopus chloronotus, assembly GCA_021234535.1. Classification (NCBI taxonomy): domain Eukaryota; kingdom Metazoa; phylum Echinodermata; class Holothuroidea; order Aspidochirotida; family Stichopodidae; genus Stichopus; species Stichopus chloronotus. Next base: position 25,936 of record SFZH01000287.1, on the reverse strand, counting down.
TCTATCAGGTTTCCGTATTAAAGTGGAAGCATTCCAGCATGTAAAACTTTTGTCAGTAATTATGCCAGAACCAGTGGGCTACAGACCTAACATGAATTATGGTTAACCCACTCCAAATTTTCAAAATAATAAGTGAACAACCCCTGATGGATAACATTTGGGTAGGGGCCTCCTCCCGAAATGTTATCCATCAGTGTGAGAAGATCAATGCCTACTTCAAGGGAACCACACATACTGTATACTCAGAGACTAGCACATAATATAACACTGTTAAATTGAAGTCAAAACCTTTTTCGCAATTTTTGCTAGGACCTTCAGATAAGCATCACACTGTGTTGCCTATTCATTGGATCTGAAATCCAATGCATTTCCGAGATCCTAAATTACCTTAACTATAAACTAGAGAACACAACTAAAATAGCAGTCCCAGTCGGAACTTTCCAGCCAGAACTCATTTAAAGTTCTGGCATGTGCATCAAGCACTATACAGTAATACCATACACCCTCTTCCACTTAGCACACACAAATGGTAGTGCATTTGTGATGGGAAAGGGAACTATTTACTTAAAAAAGTATGCTCATACTTGCATGGATAATTATATATTCTAAGTGTAGGTTGTATTTCTTAAAAAGTGTTTCACATATATTGAAGTATGAAATTCTATGTTTCTCTTATTTTGTAGAAGTCTCAATATACAACTTTAACCCATCACTTTGCTGTGCTTAATTTTGAACTTACGCTATACCCCCTAGACCAAGGGATTGTTACGTTTCAGTTTTGTATTCTTTACTTTTGTTTCAGCCATTACAACTCTAGAGACTAAAACTGTATTCCTTTTTAAGCTTTCCTATATTTCACTGTGTGTTCTTACCAAGGTTCAGCATGTTGGCACATAATGCTTAAAATAAACTTATTATGTGTAACATGAATTCTTTTGTCTGTTTTTATCTTCTTTCTTGTCTCTTCTGTACTAAACTGAAGGTAGTTTTATTCCACGTAATAGCCATTCAGACCAAGAAGCCCACTTGTGTGTAATATACATTTATTTGTAAAGTAATTTACAGAGAAATGCTAGTTGACATGAAACTGTAAAGCATTTTACATATGAATGTATAATTAACGGTTATAGAATGTAAAACAATTTACAGTATATGGATTATGGACCGTAAATTTTACGGTATTTTGTTGGCATTTTAGCTGCCTGACTTTTTACCGTAAAATTTACAGGTTTTTTTTTTTACAGTGTGATTTTTTATTTATCAGTTTATCCAAACCTCCACCCTCCGTCATCTGGTAGCTGATCTTCATCACCCCTCCTCTCTTTAGGCATCTGACAGCTGATCTTCTTGGTTGATGAAAGTAATTTCAGAAGCATTTTTCTATTCATATAAAACGTAGAATACTTGCGAAGAAATTTCTTTCAACCCCTCCTCCCTCCAATAATTTAGAAGACCTAGAAACAAAATTGTTCTACAAATGTAACTATGTCTGAGATTGGACATAGTTCCACTGGCACATTCCTCTCCCTTAGTGGGGCCACAAGTTGGGAACATAGATTTACTCTGAAGGATGGCTGTTTTGGCGATTTCGTATTTTTTAGTCTTTTTGGGTTATTATTTTACAATATTACGCAAACCCTACCACCTATAGGCTCAATCTTGTGGGATAATGTTCCTGATACACATGATTCATTTACAAACAAGAGGGGCTTCAGTGGCTCATACCTTAGTGCCTGAAATATTTTTTGGAACACGGAATGATCAATTTCCATATTTTTCATAAATTTTAAATGTAAACAAATATTTCAACAAAAATTCCGGAAAAAGTTAACACAACCCCCTCCCCCAGAACAATTCTTCTGATGCAAAGAACTATTCTTTAGCTTGCTTTTAGTGGTTTAAATAGGATACATTTTTACCAACTTATGATTTTTTTTCAAAATTGCATCGATTTTGCTGTCAAAAGTGACAGCAGTGTGCGTTAAGTTGTTAACGCTCAACTATTACAGGAAGTATGTAAAGTCTTACTGACGTATAAACAAGTCCCGATCTATTGTAACATTTTTCAAAATATTTCATTTTTATCAATAGGGAAACGTAGGCGAGGTCAGCAAAACTCTCCACATGATTCAGAAAGAGGGGATGAAAGTCTCCTCCCAGATGGTAAGTATAAGAATCGGTCAATCCTTCTATCCGTCTATTCTCCCATCCGTCCATCCGTCTATCTGTCCACCGTCTCTCTGTCTGTCTATCTGTCTGCCTTTCTATCTGCCTATCTGCCTAACTTCCTACCTACATATCTGTATATCTTTTCATCTGTCCATCTGCGAATCTGTCCATCTGTCCATCAGCCCATCTATCTGTCTCTATGTCTGTCTATTTGTATATCTCCCCTTCTGTCTGTCTATCCATCTATTCGTCTATACGTCTATCTGTCTATTCGTCTATCTGTCTATCCGTCTATCCGCCTATTCGCCTAAACTCAGATCCGTCTATCTGTCTATCCGTCCATCAGTCCATCCGTCCATGTGTGAATCCTTCTACCTATCTGTCTATCTGTCGGTCTGTCTACCTGTCTATCTGTTTGTCTATCTGTCTATCTGTCTATCTGTCGGTCTGTCTATCTTTCTGTCTGTCTGTCTGTCTGTCTATCTACCTATCTATCTATCTATCTATCTATCTATATATCTATCTATCTGCCTGTCTGTCTGTCTGTCTGTCTGTCTGGTTGTCTGCTTGGCTGTGTGCCTGGCTGTCTGCTTTGCTGTCTGCGTGGCTGTCTATCTGTTTATATGTCAATCTGTCCATCTGTCTCTCTGTTTCTCTTTCTGTCTATCTGCCTGTGTTTCTGTCAATCTGTCTTTCTATCTTACTGTCTATCTGTCTCTTTTGCTGTCTGTATATCTGTCTATTTGTATATCTCTCTGTCTGTCTATCTGTCTATCCGTCCATCCGTCCTTCCGTCCATTCCGATACATGGATGTATATTGCCTATATAGCAGCATATCGTGATTTCAAATTATAAATTTCGAAGCAAATTTTGTTTAAAAAGATGGAATGTACTTTTTGTTTTCTAGTTGCATGTGGTTAATGTCACGGTTGCGTTACTGTACTTTAACGTTCACATAAAGTTAAGTCTATGGTGTTTACCTTTTTCTTTATTCCCTTCAGTCAGTTAGTATAGGCAATATAAACATTTAAGAACGGTTGGGCATGCACTGTTATCTGGAAAGATTTCGCAATAGTTAAGGTGTTGGTTAACAATGGTTGTGACGATTTCCTTATACATTCTATGTTTCTGATTGGTCAACGTCATTGTCGACCTTGTGACTCCCAACCCCTGAGGCATGGACATCAAGAGGTTCCCAATACTACCAATCGTGAAGTGAAAGTGTCAACATGTCTCCTTATACTTTATGGGCCTGTGTCATCGTATGTTTACTCCCACCCTCTGTCAGTTTCATGAAACTCTTTCATCTATCCCCAATCATCATTTTCAGTTAATTATCAAATTTGTGTGTTAGATGAATCAACAAAAATAAATGGAACTGCGATCGTAAAATCAAATCCTAACTCTCTCTTTCTCCTACTCTGGTTTTTTGTTCTGAAGTATTCCTCTCTGTGACGATACGCTTCTGTATCGTTAACAGACAGGGTATCCACCAAAGCGGCAGTCATGATCATACCACGACTGCAAACCCCTAAAATACACGTATTTCACAATAACATACACACTAATTACATACTCATCTGCACGCTCTCCGCTTGATCTGTCTTCACATATCAATATCTTGTGTTGTAATGTGTTAAATATTCTTGTTTAAAAATGTGGTCTTTTCATAAAGACGCACTTGGATATTCCATAAAACAATGCATTGCACTTTCTGATAGCTATTTTTCTTCAGTGTGTGGTATAATTGCCACTTAATTGCATTGGAACAATATTGTGCCTGATTCATTAAATTTGAGCCAGTTAAAATACATTCTAAAATTTTAAAATGTTATGTCTTTCCTATTTAACAGATCAGACTGATGACGAGGCTCTGAAGCAGCATTGTAGGAAGGATCTGATTTTGTTTCTCAGTGAATACTACAACGGGGCTGAATTATATAAAACCAACAAAGACGGTGATACCAAACTTATCACTATTGATAAGGCACTCAGTGAAACTTTTTTAAAAGAGAACCAAACGGTGTTGCTTATCCCAGGTTTTCTCAGTTTAAAGGAAGTGACATTGCTATATAATTACATTATCTGTAAGTGGCTTAATGGCAAAATACTTGAGAGTTACAAGGTCATGCATATCAATCTTAGCCAGCCAGATGACTTATTGACGGTCTTGAATAGGAAGTTAGGAGAAAAAAATCGTCTTACATCATTGAATGACCTGAAAGAGAAACGTATCCTTTTTCTCTTAGATGGATTTACAACTGACACAAACGATAACAACATTGTGAAAGATCTTTCAAAGATCGACATGAAGGATTTTCCTAATTTGTCAGTCTGGAGTAGTAAGAATATTTGGAGTGATATGGTTGAGATACAGATGAAGAAAAGTTAGATCCCACCAAAATATTTTACCGCTATAAATGTACCTTCACAGGAAATGTTTTACTTCAAGACAACATTCAAACTGTCTAGTTCATGTAAGGAACAGAATGTTACTCAGTTATGTAGTCTAGGGTAGTTCATTGGCCGAGTTATTCCACTTGTGATATAAAATATAAAGCTTTAAGGTCTTTAATAATATGTTCAATTTCTTTCAATTTACTAGTTCATTTCTGCATTCCACATTGTTAAAGCAGAATGTGCTGTTTTGTCTGCGTTTTCAGAAGTACACCGAAGGACCAACTATATTTCCTACAGTTGTTAAAAAACGGTAAAAACTACCTTACCGTGGTCTTTTTGAAAACAAAATGCGTTGCAGAGGAGTTTCATTGTAGTACTATTTGTACCGAAATGCCATACATTTACCACATGGCCATCTTCTGCTTTTGGATGGAAAAAAAAATATATATCACAATTCTGTCTAATTTACTCATCATTCTAATACATGAAGGTTATCTTGAAAGGAGCTTGGCATATATGTTATTTTCCTGAACCGCATCAAATGTAAGAGGATGATGGATGATTAATGACTAAGAATTTATTGTTTTTGAAGACAGCACAACCTGTTGCTCTACAAAGGATACTGCATTGTTGCCTTTGACAAGTGTTTAGTATTGACAACGAACTAAGGCTTAAATTTTCGTGCGGTAAAACAGAGGTGTAAGTGCAATGGCACACATCCCATAGCTGCTTTTGAAACATGGAGCAGCTCGTCACATGCTCAGCGGACACCACGAGTGAATTCCTTAAAGATTTTAACTGTCTCATTCTGGGGAAGGAATTGAGTATTCCAGAAGGATTGATGAAAAGAAAGGAAGGGAACAATTAAGTAAAAACTAAGAGAAAGTTAAAGAGAAGGACTTGATTTTGCTTTGGGGACCCATTGTCCTCTATAATTATGGCATGCCTTATCGGTAGACTCTATAAGAGGGCGGTACAAAGCTGTATGGTTAAAGAGCTAGGATTGGGATTATCCCCTGTTCACTTGTTGAGGGTTATAGTCGAGGGGCACACCTTTTTTTGAGCGCAGACCCTTCTTCCCACAAATATTAAAGGAATTCTCCACCATCGCTTCTCATGTCTCTTAAAAATATGCAAACATTATTGTTGACAAGTCATCGTTCTCATTTTCAGGAAATATCTCAAAGAATTCGGCAAAATGAATTATTTTAGTAAATATTAGAGGTACGAGCCTGTTGCTAAAAATCAAGCGGTTGTGACGTAGTACCGACAAATCTAGATTGAACATTACCCTTGATTTTTGGCTAAAACTGTGGGTAGAGTAATGTTCTGATCTCTTATTTGGTGATAAAACCTTCGTTTCACCGGGTAGTGGCACAGACCTACCTTTGACAGCATTGTTCGGAGCTACCTAATTGTTTAAAGGTTAGTTGACTTAAATGACGTTGGTCTGAGGTACCGACGAATAATGGATAGAAATACCTTTGAGCTAATTACACAGCTTACCATCGCTTGATTTGGTGGGTCTTAAAGTGTAAGAAGCAATTAAATTTTATGTTCATCACAATAACAGCTCCCCTCCTTTCATGTGCTTAGTATCTTAGTATCTTATGGAATGTATCTTACTGAAAGTATCTTACTAAATGTAGACGTTCATAGGGTTTTCATAATCTGTGAGCGAAAGAGATTTTGCGTCCATGACCTTTCCAGAAACGGGAAGAGCTCAAAAAATTGAAAACGGTTTTTGTCGGTTCTACGTCACACATTTTCAGGCTCGTGCTGAAGACCAAATTTCACATTTAAGGAAGATTCCCTTGGTAAAATAGTTATGTTTAACTGATATAACGGTAAAAAATGTCATATATTATGTGAAGTTTTTTTTTTTTGTTGGTGGAGAATTCCTTTAATAGGACCTGCGTATCACATTCTTAAACGAAAGTAACCGCGCTACAAAGAGAATGTTATTAATTTTTCACTTGGGTAAAAGAGGAAAGACTAAAGTGGAAATTAGTTTTCCTCCTAAAAGTACTAAACTGGCTGAAAAACTGTCAAATTTTGGGCAATGAAGCAAACTTTTCCTTGGTATGCGATGCAACTAAAAACATAATGAAAGATGAGTTTTGCCACAGGTCTGCTGCTAACAAGGAGTTTAATATGCAACTAAAAAGGGACATAAAGTCTCAATGTCACGTAATATTGAGGGATATATTACAAGCCATTTTCATTTCCATAGCCAACAGAGTACAATTCAAAAATACAACAACATCCATAACTGTACAATATTGCACTGTCTTTAATTCTTTTTAGTCTGTCCTTACTCATTGCTTCTGTGTTCGTTTTACCTGAGTAATGCGTTCATCCATTCCAGAAATGCATGTTCTTAGTTTACGTCATACAGTGTTAACAGTATAAATACGGTTGCGTGTTTTCTACCCATCATCGGCTTAGTTTTTATGACGTAAGAAATACCTTTAAGGATCATAAAACCTTGAAATAGTACCTTCTAAACCCTTAATACTAACTTCTGCGTTGTCTTATTCTTAACAGATATAACGTAACCGCCCCCCCCCCCCCAAAAAAAAAAAAAAAAACAAGAGGACAATCCACGGAGTTGCGTTACTCATACGCCAACATGCATTGGTTTCAATACAGGGATTTGTAATAGTTCACGTCAACCACATGTCACAGAAACCTACAATCTTGGAAAAAATACCTTGGGACACCCAGCGCCCCGGTCAGTGTTGGCTATAGGATTGCTGTTAAAAGGGTACACTGACTTCACTTCTATAGCGCAACATTGGAAAGGGGTTTCATGGGATCCTCTCACCTAAACTTCAGCATTATATTTGAAACGTATGACAAAGTGTCCCAACAATTTTGTCCAAGATTGTAGTTCCGGTCACTTGTTGTAAATTAGTGCCAACTATTTTTTAATCTCTTAATAATCAATACTGGGCTCTAATTTAGAATCAGTTCCCGGAAGTGACGCGTACTATCACTGGCTATCGTGCATATTCAGTGGCGAGGAACCGGCATACCTACGCCGCTACAGTATGTTGGATGGGGTCGTGGTGTTAAAATGGACTGAATGATGAAGGGATTGCCTTTGGAGCATTCTACGTCCTCATCCTCTTTCACTATTAAACTTCTAACAATTCTTCTACAGATTTCAAAGAAAATGCACAACTTTGAAATAACAAGGAAAGAATAAAAACTAAACAACAACAAAATATGAAAAGATGGAAGATAGACGATATACCTAATCTTTTAGTTATCTGATATCTTCTTCACGTTACTTCCAGCCACTGACTTTAAATTCGTACCGAATACTTTTATCTACTGTAAGGTATATAGCAAACTTAAGGTCATAGCCTGGTGCCACTAGGCTCAGGTAACGATAACAATGACAGCTCAAAAGTATCTGTGCATTATTAAGCTACATAACACAATTATAACATTGGGTTATTCCATGTAGGTTAGGTTTAGTGGTTAGAGTTAGGGGCAGGACATAAGAGCATTCCTTTGTGCTTGGGTAATTTGCACATTAGTCTCCTATTTACCTGTTCAGGACCAGGTTGTGCTAAAATTATTGTTTGATTAAAAAATAATATTCTCATTATTGGCAGGGATGTTGAAAGACATTTTTCGCATGGGCCAGTTCTGCAAACAATCATACAATTTCATCAGTTCACTATGTGAGTGGCAAACTATATCTTCATTAATGTGTTCCTTGCAACGGTCTCCCAAAATGTTGCGTATAATGCTCTCAAGATATGATGAAAATCCAAATTTTTAGGCAAAATTGGTTTTTCCTAAAAAATCAGCAAATTTCACTGGATTTAGATGTGAGTATATGTTGAACAATATATGTTCACAGGGCAGTCCTTACAAAGATTTAAATTAATATTCTGTTGGAAAATGTGTTCTCAGAAAGTCCTTACAAAGCCGTAAGTTAATTGGTCTAATAGTTTTCAAGATATGCTGGAAATTTGGGGGAAAATGAGCTTCTTTTTCCCAGAAATCAGCAAATTCCACCCCTTGTACCATAAACGTGATATTCCTTTAATTTTACGTTCCCAGATAAGTCCTTGCAAAATTTTCCATTGCAAATACTTTTTAATTTGGGGCAAAATTAGCTTCTTTTTTTTTCAAAAATCATCAAATGTGACTCAATTTCCCATACAATGAATTCATCTTAGGCATATTGGCATCATGCACAACTTTACGAGGATTAAACTTAATCGCTCACACACCTTTGAAAGAATTCTGAAAAAAAAAAAAAGACATTTTGGACATGTGCGGAAACACACACACATCCACACATACAGTATACATAACACAAAACACAACACATAATACATTATATATAATACATAATACATAACACATAACACGTAATGCATAACACATACTACGTACTACGTAGATGCGTGCGTGCGTACGAGTGCATACGTGTACATACGTGTACATAAATAAATACGTGTACATACTTATACATACGTATGCATACGTATACATACATACGTGCATACGTGCACATACATACGTGTACATACATACGTGTGCATACATGTGCGTGTACATACATGTGTACATACATAAGCAATAAAATTTTCTCCTTTAAATTTATATTTTGCAGTGGAGTTGAGAGAGTGAAAGACTTCTTAGATGACAAAAATAGTTTCCTTTCTTACGTTAATTTCAAACGGAATTTTTCTATGGATGCTTTTCCTTTTACTCTGTTTTGTATCATTACATCAGCTATACCGAGACAATGGACGGATCACTTTATTGGTGATAATAATGTTTTCATTGAAAGTAGTAAGGTTGAAGATCTACAACACATCTCATTCTTATCACGGTACATTTATAGTATACTTACGGAATCTGTCTGTACTAGCCTAACAGCAATTGATAAACTGAAGAGCAATTTAAGTTCCGTAAAAGCAATGGCAGACAATTTTTCATTTTTTCTTTTGGGAGTGCGAGATAACCTTAAATTTTATTTTAGACGTTTAGCAATGGGTTATTGGACGGAAGTTTTGAAAAGCAGGAATTTTTCTTTGGATATAATTTAGTTTTAAAACATCCTTACAACTTTTTCATTTTTCATTGAAAATATTTGATTTTTGATAAAAAGTTAAATAATGATTTACCTCATACAAATGAATTCCGCCATATATAAAGTAAACTCATCTTAAATAAATGTAGGTTTACAATTCCAGTCGAAAAAAGTATGACACGTAGTAAAATTCCTTATGATCTGTTAATAAAACCATTTGACTACTGCTATTTACTTACTCAGTCATAAAGTATTTTTGTTTCCAACTTTTTTTCAATTTTTCAAGGCTTAATAAATAAACTACGAAATTGAGGCCGTTGTCTGACATGAACTCCTCTGAAAGATCATGCTCAGAAAAGTTAATCTTAATGCGTCCATGGTCTTGTCTGTGGTTGTGTTTGCATGCATATACATTACTTGCAACCATACTGAATGGCTATCGATCAAAACGAGAGAGTGGTTTCTATATGTTTACAAAAGTCAATGTGTACTCCTCAAAATGGTCTAGCAGGAACCTCTATGTCCAATGAGAATCTGGCAGGTTATTTTTTTAGAATTTTGACAGACGGTGCATTTACATGACGAGGACTCCTTGTCTCTGTCAATACTTGTCCAACACATACAAATCCTGGCACATGACTCCATGGTTACTATTCCAACATGTTCACTATACAATTTGTTAGGAAATCTGTCTCTTAAGGGTAATTTACTAACAACTTGATGATCCGATTGGGCACACCCTTGATGTCACATCACTTGACTCCACTTGCGGAAAAGTGCCATACTGTCCGTGGGTGCACCGTGGCGCATCGAGCAAATTGGAGCATTGGTAATGTTCTTAAAATTTCTTTGACAGGCAGGAGCCTTTTAATTGTTACGTTTTGGTGACCTCCTGGATCAACGTTGGGCTGGGCATACGCATGAGATACAAGTTAAACCTTTGATCAACTCAAATCTGCATACACTTCTTGAGATGTTGGTACGAATGTTGCTAATAATCATCAACTGCTAGGTTGATTGCTATTTTATAGTCCACACGTATTCTACCGTCCGTTTTGGGAACCATCACGTTTGGAGTTCTTCCAATGGCTTTTACGAGGACTTACGAGGTTTTACGAGGACTTGTTTTCTTCTATTCTTTAGTTCCATCTCTACTTGAGATTTCAAAGCGACTCGTGTATTCTTATACGGTATTTTGGTTTTGCATTCTTTTTGATACGCGTGTGGGCTACAGCTTCTCTGATCCCGTCATAACTATTCTCAATAAGGTTATTGTTAGGATTCAGCAATTTGCTTGATCTGGTTGTTTCAACTAAGAAAACATCGCTCAAATCCAACTTTACCTGCAACAGCAAATTTTCCCCATCAAAGCAGGTTTCATGTTTTACTTGATATCAAAAATAGGCAATGTATAAGTCTAACCTTGTTGCACTTCTTGCGTAAATGGTTTTCTCTACATTAAAATAATCGAATTTAATCGATTGATCATCCATATCAATTCGTCATCGTACATTTGGTCAATTTCATCTCCAATTATGCGAGGTGTCTCAGCATATTTAGTAAACGGCCTATCCGATTCAAGGTTAACCTTGTAATGTATAAAATCTAAACCAAGGGGGTAGGGTATTTCATTAACTGCTAACTGCATCATTATGCCTTTAATTCTATACAGCAAGTGATTCTCTACAAATAACCACCAACATTCATGAAATTAGCTCACTTATCGCCTATAGAAAAAAAATCTCACTTATCATCCCATCAACCTCACCTCTTTGATTCTATCTAAAATCACCCGTGACTTTTCAAGCTCTCCACTTGATCATCTATCAGCTATAACTTCGGTTAGCTGCTACCTGACAATCAAGCTCGAAGATGCTCGCGCGTCAAGCTCAGGTGAAATCTCCAAAGAGGAGGGGGGGGAGGTTATCAAGCTCGAAAACAAGCTCCCAGTCGTATTGAAACAACCCCCTATAAACTGCTCACTCTAGTCGATTCACAGAATTTCTCTGGATCAACTACGTACGTAGGTAGGCCTAGTCATACACCATTACCTTCCCTTCAGTGTAGTATCAGCAAAGAACTTCTTACAGGAATATGTATTCATGTATACTTGGACAGAATCCTCAACTCCTACTGGTCCATTTCAGTCAGGTGACCGTGGGTTAGACGCTGATAACCCAACTGGTTAAACCACTGTCAATCACCATGAACACAATAAAACTGAAGATCGTCAGTGTGTTTCAGTCTGTTATATCTTACACAAAACAATGGCTAATACAATATTACTAGTGATTTGCGTAACTAATGTGAAATAACAATCGAGTTGAAGCTTGTAGATCTAATGTTACCTCGGCCGCACCTATGGCCTAAACCTGCTCAAAAGTAAAATGTAAATCTACGTAAATCTACGTAAACAATAGATTATACTGTCAGTGGTAATTCTTCTGACGTACGGTAATCTTACCTAAATATCAGAATTGTGTCGGGTGAAAGCTTTTTCAGTATATTTTGAACACCTTTGAAAGTTTGATAGCCTACCGGAATTAGCTTTCCTTCTTTGTCGAATTCTGCTGAGATGTTCAAAAACAATTTTTTATGCAATAAAATCGTAAAGAGAAATATGAACTGCAATACATCGCCTTCTTGAAGGGTCTCTATACCACCACCGAATAAATATCCTTAAGGACAGAGAACTCCACAACACAAATAATGATAGGCCTAGACCCTATATGGTGAAAAAAAAAAAAAACACCAAAGGCCTTGAAATGAGTTATCGCAAACAAGCCTTAAAGTGATCTTACAGCAATGTTTGACAGTATCGTTTTGGCCATGTGCAATCCTTCTTCTTTGTTGAACTAAGCCTAGTTCCGAATTTTGCATAACCTAACGGAGCACTCTCACATTCACACGAAAGGTATAGTCCAAACACAACAAATTTCCACTTACTGCTGCTGTCAGGACTGAGAGTAAGACATCAGACATGTCCAGCTTTTCCTCGAAATGTATGTTCAAAAAATCTGTCACTGTCTTTACCCACAATCACTCTAATTAGTAGGTAAATTCCATAAAGCAAATCCCTGTTCTGTACAACGCTCTGCAACTAAGTACTCTGAGTCAGTTTGTGCGTGCAATGCACGGTGAATTCACGTACACTGAACCACAGCAAGCACACATTAGTACACTACTTAAGAAAAAAGTAACTAGAACAGGGGTTGTTGCTATGTCAATTGTTATTGTTATTTGTTTAGTTCATGTGTTACTTTCTGTTTCGCTCAAGTACATTGCTGACATGTTGTAAATTTATTAACCTTTTCTCGTTTTTTTTAAATAAAAATGCGGTCATCTAAGAACCAAATTCCTTTCTTTTTCTTTCTTTTTTATCAAAATCTCGTTTGCATGTATGAACAAGGTTCATCCACCTTTGGACCTGTGTATTAACTGCAGTATAATGCACGATCGTGGTTCATACAAGGGGTGCACTCGGGCTGCGCCTGAGTGTATCTGCCGATAGCATTAACCCCCGACAGCATAATCCGGCAGTTAATGCACGGTCCAGTGTTGACTAACCGCTAAGTGAACAATTTACTATTTATTCAAATTATTACTGTACTAGAGCGCACTACTAAACCAGAGAGCATCCTAGTATAGTTCAATGATCTCACCAATTTAAATTGTCAACAACCTACATTTTGTCATTTTGATCATAGCATTTGTAATAAACATCGACAAATGTTGTTCGGAGTTACAGCGGTTCCTTAGCGCAAATGAAGAAAATAACATTATATTTTACGTCAGGGCCTTTTTTAACATACATACTGGGGGCCATGGCCCCCCAGTCCCTTACTCGGCCCCTCCACTTAGCTCATTTGACCCCCCAGTATGGTCCCTTTTTTCTTGAACTTTTTGTTTTCACGAGTGAAAACAAATTTATGCAGACAGGGGAAAGTACAAACTACTTCAGTAAGTGACTCAGAGTACACTGTAAACAATTTTTATAGGAACAACATGTCTGTAGCATTTTTAACAGTGTATACCTAGTCCTAGTTTCCTTAAACTAGGCCTAGGATCTCGCCGTACATCATTTTCCTGGATATCACTGTGTGTCTGAGCGTGTGCAATGTATTTAGCGTGCAAGTAGTCAGCGGAGGACGCCTATAGGCTCGGGCCGGGCACTGATGTACAGGACTTAGAAGGGCGGTTTCTTTTTTGTTTTTTTTTAAGGGGTACGTTTTCGTTAGAAAAGAAACGTTAAACGAGTCAATGGACATATTTGTTTGTGCGTGAATACGATCGTCATAGATCATATGCCCCTGCAACTGCAATTCTTTTCCGCACGACTTACTCAATCGCCTGAGGTACACACTGAACTTGATAAGCTACGCTGGTACATATTAAAGCGAAATGCCGCAGAAATTTCTTTGAATTTGCTTCGTAGAATTAGATCTAATTGATTTGCTCTAGGTGAGGGTTTGCCACATGTTAGCTGATGACTGGCCAGATTTGGCATATATTGAACCCCTTTGACTGATGTTTTCCACAGCTATCGGCCAAATCGCCGACGCTTACGAATTGTATGTGCAGTATGTTACCGTATCAGACAGTAAATCGAATTTGGTATATTTTCCACCGTTTTACTGACACCTTTCCCTGATCATTTTCCAAGTTGAAGCTAATCAAAACATACCTACGTTCCACCATTTCTCAAGATGGGCTGGATTCGCTGGCTGTCCTTTCCATCGAGAGCGAGGAGGCACGGTCACTTGATACAGATAGACTAGTCGATATGTTTGCTGGCAAGAAGACCAGGCTCAGTAAATTCAAGCTCTAGCCTTTCCAAGTTCTAGGAAAGTTGGATACAATTTGTCCATATGGCACAGGATTTACACCAAGGGTGGAAATTTCAGTGCTGGGAAATATACACCTTTAATGTTAATTGGACATTGGTCATTTGTTCTTGTTGTCCTTTCAATATTGCAATGTATTCTAGTTTTGCAATATTTTTTTTTTGTTCCCACTTCAGTATGACAGACAAGACGAACCAAAAATGTGTCTATGAACACAGATTACCCTCATAATCTCAGCCGATAATGTCACCACGAAATGTTCCATATACGGCTTAGATTACACCAGAGAGCTTGTAGAACCCCAGAGCTTCCAGGGCCCTTAGGCGGACCCTGGACCCACGCCTTTGCTACTTCGCGCTCCGCGCTCGTGATGTGCGTTTCTCCACCGCAGCCAGGAGCACTTCCTTCACTGGACACAAGGGCCGCCCGACTCATCGTTATACCACTGCGAGCAGTGTGTCTTTTTACCAATTATGTCAGTGACAAGATTGCTGACCAAGTTCAGAAGCGCAAGGCAACCAAACACACTAACGTTAGCAGATTTCTGCCGACTAGGAAGCCTAGGGATGTGCTAGGTAGCCTACAGGTCTCTACACCATATAAATTTCGATCGAGAAATTTGAGGAAAAAAAAGATGAAAAAATAAGGGTGATTTGATAAAGTTACTTTCTAGGTATGGTAAACTCACTTATGTAAATTTACTCACTTATGTAAATTTACGTGAAATACTTGGTGATTTATAGTGGTTCCGTTTAGATGGTCCCTTTTTTCAAATGCCCCCCCCCCCCCCCCCACTACACAATTCTTGAAAAAGAACCTGTTTTACGTTCATCTCAGGCAGTAAAGAAGGATGAATTTTTATTTGTTTTCAGTGATCGTCCGTTTTCAGAATACCTTGTATTGAAGATCTGCCATCTCAATACCTGACTTTGAATCATAGGGACATGACGATATTAGGATCCCAGCTGTTTACGAAATAGGTGTAAATAATAAAACAAAGACATCGAAAAGTGACGCTACAATTAAACATTTAAAATTTGACCAAATGTTGCAAGACAAATAGGCTACTTCCATTTCCTTGTTTTAAATTGGGTCACCCAATGGATCCCTCCCCTAGGACGACGATTCATTGATTGTCAGATGTCATGTTCCCTCAATTTTTGGAGATGAATCCTCGCACAAGGCCAAGACAAAATTGTTGTTTCACATTGTAGTTCACATATCTAATTGTGCATTTATGAATGTGTGGATATGGTTTGCCTAAGCTGTGATGTATACACTGACAAGAGCAACTTGAAATTTGCAGTTTAACGACTGTAAATTGTTGGAGTCCAAAGTCCAAAGTCTGATATTTGTCATCGCTGTAGCAGTGCTTCTTAGATAAAGAGTATTTTTGGACTTGAATCAAAGTGACAACGTCGGACCCAAGTGTTATAGACATTTTAAGGATTATTTGGAATGATACGATAGCCTACCATACGCGAGTGCTAACGAGACATTAAGGAAAGACTATTTCAGAAATGGTGAGAAAATGCCAAGTAGATCTTAGGCTATTCAGTGCCAATTGCAAATAGTATAAAGTCAAATTAATATTTCTTTTAGATCTGCATGAAATACTGAACTTTGCCAGAATGATAATATAAAGCGATGTAAATTTACAATCGAGTGTGTTGCTGTAAAAGCATGTATTTCAATACCTTGAAACTCATGGGAGAAGCTGAAGTTCACGTAAACGGAAATAGGGTGTCTAGAATACACCAGCTTAACATGCAAACGAAATAGCTTTAGTCATCATTAAACCATTCAGTCTCATTAATAAACATCTGCCAAAGCTTCATCTCGGCCTCAAAACACTATGCATGTGATTAGAAACGGAAAATGAATTATTTTAATTTCGAAAACTTTGGATGAACAAATTAGTGGTGAGCAACAAATAACTGAGTTTGTATCTGTGAGAAACTTATTTCTTGAAAAGAAGACTACTGACCTTTCTTATTTTGAATAATCTATCATTCTGCGTACACAAGCATTGGTTTTAAAATATGGATGTTTTCTGTAAAACAAATGCCCTAGTTCCCTTTAAAAAGGGACGAAAAGGCAATGTGGGCACTAAGTCGACTAAAGATAACTCAACATTCTTTGTTTGGGAGAATAGCAAATTCAGCATTCAAAGTATAATCTAAGCAATGGGGAATTTAGGAGTATTTCGGAAGGTAACAGCATATTTACTTTTTTTCATTATGTACAATCATAGCGATCCATGCCCACTCATTTCGATACAACGTTGACTAGAAATGCAAAATTCATAGCCAAATGAGCATAATAAAATACAATCGTATATATTAATGAAGCTAAAGCTGTTTACATTAGTTAAGCTATATGGAACAAACAGTTTCCCAACAAATGGTTACGATTTTCAGAGTTTTAGATGCAGCACATATGGAAATAAATAGCCTTGAAGTAATAAACAATTGTTTCTTCCAGTTAACCAAAGTATACGTTGGGGTTATAACGTGTTATCGTATAACGCTCTGTAATTAGACACAATTATCAAGATAACATCAATGGACAAGAAAAATTGAAATTAAAAAGTAATCCATAGTTTGTTTTCCTTTGGTGAGAACATTGAGCAAAAAGATAACTTAGCTGTACATCTGCACAGGCTGTGAAGAAAGTATTAGACTGAGGAGCCTTATGCGTGTGTGTAAGTTGCTTACTTGGACTGCTTTATGACGATTGAGATAAGCCTGAGGAAGAACTCTAGGTGATTTATGTGGAAAATGTTTTGGAAGGATTCGCTGGACTTATTATCGGACTACAAAAAATCTTTCGGGGAAAATAATATATTCGACTTAACGGTACATCGGAGTTATCAGACCAAATTTGCGGAGACAGTGCCAAAAGATCTTGGTAGCACACATCATCCGACTGGAAAACATGTTGAAAATAAATTTAAGATTGTCGATATTCATTACCAGTGATGCAGTCTTTCAATTTTGTTTACTGTTATCAAATTAACCACATTACATCATAACTATATTTTTTTTTTCGTTCCCACATAAACATCACTGTACTGGGCTTGTATATTAGAGCAACAGACTATATGCCTATTTACACATTTTAGCTACTACTTGCAATATTTACATTTGCCTCTGAAACATCTGTCAAAAATTCTCAACAATTCTTTCAAAAAGAGTTTCTCGTGAAAAAAGAGTAATAGAACGTTTGAAAGTTATCCATAACTTGAATATGTACCAGCCTAGAGTAGAGCAATAGACTGCATTTCTTTCTTATATGTGAATATTCTGTACCCTTCTGAACTGTGTCTTTTATAGGAATGTAAGGTATTTCAAGATACACCAACATAGGATGAAAACTCAGTAAGGAGTTGTGCTGATCGTGAGACACCACCTGTCTTTCTTCAAGTTAATTCAAGCTTTGAGCTCATGTTGTGTTAGATGTGTCCTCTAAGTTGCATGATAAGATTATTATATCCAGCAACATTACTCAGCAAAATTCCAACGCGTTTGCAATCGTGTGCAGTTTTATTGATGCTTTGTATTACAAGGCTGTATCAATAACATAAAAAGTATATTTTCATATTAACTAGAGATCTATTAAATAATTTACCTATTGATAACTTTACTAAGGCCTTAAAATATCTCACAGACAAAGATAAGACAAGCCATCCATTATTTGAAAGGACATAAATAAATAAATGGTTATGTAATTAATACAGCAGTGGGTTGCCGTCAATTGTGCAATGTGAAAATTCTTTGTATCAAATTTTGGAAGAGTTGCACAGTTGTAAAACAAAATAAACGATCAAATACACACAAAGACCTTCTTGAGAACCATTTCGAAATGCGATCTCATATCTTCCTCTTCAGGCAATATATACAAAAGTTTGAATCAAACAAAATATACAATATATGATACGACGATAACACCTGAATAATAAGACAAAAACAATACGTTGTTGGTTTGATCTCTATAAGCTACATTGCAATTTGCATTGCTGTAACTTCAACGATTTCAAGATAAACATGGCGAATAATCATCGTTAAAACAACGAAATGGGACAGCGCTTTTCACAAAAAAAAAAAAAAAAAAATCCCTTGCTGCATGGTATGAAATCCGTTGGTATGAAATCCAAATTTAACTTAAAGTCTAAAAGATGAATATGATCATCAAAACAATTACATAAAAATTATTAATCTAATCCCTCCTAACCGATATATACAAAGAAAACAATTCGACTTTTGACAGTTGTATTCTTCAGTAGATAGTCACAGAGTCACAGAACGTATAAATTTTATGATGAGCAATGCCGTAGTGATTGCGTGTTAAGTTAAGGTCTGTATTCCTTGATTGACAAAGCCTCTATGATCTTAATTTTAAAGTCAGAATTGCCAGTTGCTAAAATGTTGAACAAATCACTAGTGCAACCTCTACACTCCTTAAAGCTGAGAATGTGGTCATGGATGCGTGATGTGCTGTTCCAGTGCTCCTTAATCCTCACAGACAAAATAATCTCCTCGGTCGGGAAATTGAGATGGTGGAAGATGTGAGATCTTCGGAAACGTTTGCATTTCATAACGACTCTCATGAACTTTCTTGTCTGTTTTCGCTTGTTTATTTGGTCTTTGTATCAAACTTTAAAATCTCTCACAGAGTCCTTAGTGGGACTTGCATTGATTGCAATTCCAAACAATTACTATAATATATTTTTTAAGCCTTTACGCAAACAATAACCTGCATTTGTACTTTTCACTTTTCTAGGCAAACAGGAGAAATATGTTAAACATGTTTTTGATTGCGGCAATATTATCGGGACTTCTCAGGGGAGGTATGTATGGAGAACGTTGTCTGCCCTTCATTGTCATATACACATTAAAGATTTTATCTTCACCTTTTTAACTTTAAGTATGAAAAAAGGGGAAACAGATTATCATTTGGGCTGACTTTGGCCAGATAGTGCCATTCTTTTTTCAGGTCATAATATTTTACATAGCTAAGTTTGTAGAGACTAACTTACTGCAATTAACACACACGCTCCCGCATATAGATCAGAGACCGTTGACCACGGCCAGACGGGTTGCTTTGAGAATTACAATGTCATTTTCATCACATTTCATCACATTATCATCACATTTTGCTGAATCCATGTATGAAATTATTCCTAGTTGCAAGGGAAATGATAAATGTCTAACCTCAGCTTACATTCTTTGTTGACTGCTTTGATAGTATTTTGACTGATAGAATCTGTTGTTAATGTCACTTATTTTAGGAAAATTTAATGCTAGAAAGACTTCAAGAAATAAGTATACATCAATACTGTAATAACGTTAGTACATTTACCATTTTGTGTACCATCAGTCAACAGGGTCTTAATACATGTAGACATCACTTTACTACAAGTAATCCTAATAGCTGAACGTGCTTAATAAGAACAAAATAAAGTGTTAATTGCTGGGGCTTATGATGGACTGCTCGCTTTAACCCTTTCCTGCATGCATGTGACTGTATGTGTTCTACGTATTCCGAATACTTCACGCTGTGACATTTTATGATTACATAAGAATGACATAAGCAATAGCAAAAATAACAATGAAGAAACCAAGTTTTAGCTACTGTTCATGACTTACTTTCACAAAGATTTCTCAAAATAAGTAAAGAGATCATCGTCTCGGGGAAACAATTTGCTTTTGTAAGGTGTCGACTAATACAGATAACAGTGGCCCAGAAATGTTCTACATTAGGCAAACTGCAGACTGAAGTTTTGTAAATATTGATCCCGTTGTATAGTTGAAATGCGAGATCGTTTCTTCTGCCGTGATTGTACATAGGACAAAGGGCACTTTGCAATTTATTTATGTCAGAAAACATTATCGACGTCTAATGGACGGATAAAACTGTTAATTGTAGTTCTTATATTGCACTTATTTGCTGGCATCATCATTAAACCTAAATATACCTCCAGGATATGCCAATATGGGAAGGAGATCACTCGTCTTTTTGAGTTGTAGTACCATGTGATTGTTGGAAGTTTTGACTGATTTCTACTCTACTGCTTTTTTTTTTTTTAACTGAACCCTAAAATAATATTGTATATAATATTGTATAGCTTGCTATGTGACTTTGACTAAGACGAAATGTTATGATTTAATGACTAGCAATTTTACATTAACAGTTTGTCATTGTATCTATACATTAATTGGCCAGCAAATCTGAAAGAAAACACAAAACATACTGAAATTTCAGGCCTTTTTCGGACGTGTCCAACTAAACAGTTTATCGAAAGAATGTCTAACGATACAGTCTATTGTGACTTCCAAGCAAGAATCAATCGATGTTATTGGTATTTGGGACCAACATCGAAAACAATGCCTATTCTGAAAGTGGAAGATGGAATTAAAGGTGGAGCTAAGTTAGAAGACGACCATTACGATGTAACATCAGATTGCAGAATGAGAATTATAACGGCTGAGATCAAGCACGAGGCCAAATATACATATGTTGCTATTCTATCAAATGGCTCCATTTGGCGAAAGGATATATCAGTAGTTATAACTGGTGAGTCTTTTTCATAGCATAAGCTTGAATAAACTAAGTATTAGCCACATAGCTTGGAAATGATCAAGGACACAGTTGTATTTATAAGAAAAGTATCCATATCCTTTTATCAAGCATATACAGGTGTCTTCTGATTGACTCATTAAAAATCTAAGCACGTGCTTAAAATTGAATTATGAGGAATGCATTTCATGTTCATAATTATTTATTTTATATATATATATATACATAATATATTTTTTTTCTTTATGAAGTGACACCAACACCGTTCTGTCCAAGTATTCCTACGTGCATATCGTGTAGAAATTGTACATTGGAGTTCCCGATTAATACAAGCGGTACAATAGTTTGTAACATCAAGAAGAATCGTCCTCCAATCTCGTTGTATTGGACAGGTATCGGTGATAATCTCCCGATATCAAATAACAAGAGTCATTATATTCCTAACGATATCTCAATTGGCACATGGGATTCTACAGCTACACTTGAATACAGTCTCACTTGCGGAGAAGACATTTCCTTAATTTGTCACGGCAAAGCATGGCACAAACAAACATCAACCACCGTGCGACTGAAGTCAGGTATATTTTCCACCTACATACAGCCTGTGGTTATAACATTAATTTCAGCATAAATGCATTTCATTACTACAGCTTAGTGATTCAGTGATCGTTGTTAAAGGTCGGGTGATATGCTTCCAGAAAAGAGCTCCCTTCATGCAAACTTTACAACGTAAAACCCTGAGAGAAAATCCGTTGGAATTTTGTTTGTATCTATTACCGTTTTTGAGATATGACTTTTCAAAGTTTGAAGAAAATGCAAAACAGATGACATGGAGTGTTGCACAGTGTCAGTTTTTCTTTTGTTAACCCTACATATTTTGCCTCTTAATTACTTAATTACTGAGTTTCACATTGGTAAGTGATATCGATATTTTTTTAAGGAGAAAATACATGTTTCCAAAATAAAACCCTCTGGGCATATAAAATTATCAAATGACCTTGAAATAAAGGTTACATAAACAAGGATTAACATAAGACAAATCCTAGGAGTCCCTCCCGTAACGTCACAAATTTGCATATTTAGCCAATGTTTATTCATGACACAGCTGTGAGGCACTAATTTGCCTGTAAATTTGTCAATTTTTGACGGATTTTGACGCAATTTGAGGCTATTTTCAACATTTTGAATGCCTAATGCACCCGGTACCTCAAAATATCATTTTCATGTCACCAGACCTGACTATTGATCGTCATTAATTATTACTGTTTATAAATTCGTAAGTGGAGGCATGTTTACGTTATATATCGTTCCAACAACAAGCGTATGCCAGATATCATATGGAATATGATATATCAAAATATACAGAAGACAAGCATTAATAAGAAAATGCCCGAACCTGCACACCGAATATCTAACTTTGTGTGAAACTCTCCAAAGTGCATTGTAGAATTTCAATATTGAGTAAGAGATATCCATTGTTGACTTATGGACATATGCTCACTGAAACATGATGTTATATTTTACTTTTCTCCAGGAGCGTGCGACGATGAATCACAGACTGTCGAACCATGGGATGACTTTTGTTCAGAGAGACCAATCCTTTGTTGGATTGTACTTGGATTTGGTATCTTCCTTATTGCAATTGTCGCAGTTACTGTAATTACTATGCGGATAAACCATGGGAGAGGTAATATCGCTCTCATTTGGTTCAATTTTCTAAGGTCAATATTTGCTCCCCCCCCCCCCCCCAAAAAAAAGTCAGATATTACGTGATCGCATATTGTATTTTTCACTTAATTAACTCATCTGATTGAAATATTGCCGGCCATACGTCGTACTTGATTTTCCAATATCATCACGATTGGTATGGCCAATATCAACACGATTGGTATTGAAGTAAAGGTTACATGGACAAAGATTGAACATAAGATATTTCATGTGAGTCATTCATGTGTGTCAAGCATACTTAGCCAATGCTTATTTATGACACAGAAGTGAAACACTGACTTGCCTGTAAATGTGTCAATCTTTGACGGATTTGGATAACATTTGTGTCTATTTTCAACATTTTCAATGCTTAATGCACCTAATACTCCAAATGTGCCATAAGATACATATTTTGATGTCATACCACCGTTACGTGTGATGTCATCATACGTATGCACATGCATATACATTTTTACATGTGGATATAGATGTAGATGTATACTTTTTGTTTGTTTTTATTTCCTTATTTACAATGGTGCACAAGCTAATAAGATGATATGCAATCAAGAGAAATAAAAAAAGAAAAGGAAATGATATCGTACCAGTAAAAACACACAAATGCAAACAAGAAAGCAAACATGAGAAAAAGAACATATAAAAGAAAAGTTATATGAATCCCTCCCCTAGACATTAAATTAAAAACTTTATTTCAGAGCATCATATCTTCATCAACGAAATTTAAGTGGACTTAGCAATGCTAAAACAGTACTATTGAAATCATAACAGTTGTCTTTACTTATCTAAGAAGTATAATTTTATCTTAACAGGCATACTTCCCTTTTCCATAATTGAAAATGGGAAGATCAGTAGTAGCTGGCTCCATATATTTACCCGAGAAACAGACACAGCATGATATCATAACTCCATCAACGAACTGCAAACGTAAAAACCACAGTAATTTGAAATCATATTAGTTGTTTATACTTATCTACTGATTTTAATTTTAGCTTTATCTTTAATGCATATTCATTTATCAATTTTTTAAATGTGAAGATCACTATTAGATGATTCCATAAATTTTGCCAACAAATTAACGCACTCATAGCACCCAAGATTGCACGGGCAGACATTTGTGTGTCATTAACACCCTTTTAGAGTTAGAGGACGGGTTTGAACTACTGGAGATCTTCTAAATTTCAAATTTACTAGCTACTGAAATATTTACCCCCGTATTCTTTTAACTTGAAAGTGTAAACAAATCTGCTAGCTTTGATCTACAACACATAAATTGGATGAGCATTACTTTTATTTGTTTCTGATTTCACAGTCCTAAACAATATTTTATTCAATGCAAAATCTTTAAGTTAAACAATATCCACATTGATCTTACTACCAAAAATTCTCATGTAGAGACAAACGGGTAACAACTACCTTATACGCGCATGAAAGTGCAACGTACTTTTTCATCGGGTACAATGATTTCAGTTTGTGATTTCATATTGTAAAACCGTCCAATTACTACATATTTTTCATTTCCTTGTCGTTAAAAAAACAAAAAAACAAGGACATTCTTATTGATCAATCTACCTTATGATGCTTTGAACACACACACACACACAAACAGATAGACGAATGCGAATGAGGAAGAAATTGCAGTAGGCTGCATATAAGAAAGGAATAAATCGTCGGGACCCTACAGTTCTACGATAGCGGATGCAGCGACAGCCGTTATCTTTCGAAGTTAGGATATCGATTTTTTCTTTTATTAAATACGTTGCAAATTATTGTAACGATTTCACTAGCAAAGAACCGAAATAGTCAGAAGTAATCCGTAACTTTCCCAGTGGGTTACTGTTTCGTTAGCGTTTACATGTTCCAGAAACTTGGTTCCTTAAATTAAAGGCAGAATATTGCAGATTCTGAAGAGATGACGTATCCAGTAAAGTAAACTGCACAAAAATTTATAAAAGGCTATTTTCATTCTAACACCGGCAAAGGAAGTACAGAACCGTCGTAAACAATCCAAATGCAAACACGAAGGGAGCATTTAAACTGAAAGAATTGGGAATCGAATATTCAAGGCCATACAATCTGAAAAAAAAAAAAAAAAACTGGCAATAGCGTAATAATGCAGTTGCCAAATCTTCCCAACATAAAAATATCAGATATAGAGGTCATTGTATTAAGAAAAGTGTTAGGGCCATGAAATCCAAAGGAAGAAATCTCCTTTTGCACGTCATTTCAAAACAGCGTAAGGCAAGAATAAGAATCCGTTTAGTTGTGAAATGGAAACGGAATCTCTGGGTCTCCTGTTTATAATGAGTAAAATAGAGTTGCGACGATTACAAACTGTTTTATGTAACTTTTATTAATCTTGCCCAATACTGAATTCCTATTCTTGTGTTTAACGTCAATAATGATAATTTAAATCTCACCATTTCTTCCTTTGCTTACACAGTATGGACAGTTAACAAGGATAACAATGACACTTAAAGTAAATTGTTTTATTTCATTCCTTCATTTATCGCAGAGCAATCTATAACTTTTACTGATCAGGCGTTGAAGAGAGACTTAATGAAGATATATTCGAAGAACCTGCCTAAAGAACTAGAACACTTATCTACGAGCTGTAGATGCTTGGTCAAGGAGGAGAACGTTCCAATAGAACACATTAATTCCGAAGACATACTTACGTCGTCCTTTATCGAAGGAAATTGTCGCGTATTGTTTAAAGGGAAACCGTGTGTTGGAAAGTCTTTTATATTTCAACAATTACTACAAAAATGGGTCAATCATGAACTTGTACCTGAAACGATAATACTCTTCTTTCAGCTTAAATATTTGTTTAAAAACTCTTCGATTTTACTTGAGTTGTTGCAGACATTGGGTAGGACGTGTGAATCAACGCAGACCTTACACGATATCCTTAAAGATCATGAGTGTCTCATTATTTTGGATGGCCTTAATGATTTGTCCGAGGAAGGAACTTCAGATACAGCAGAGCAAGTAACTAACAATCTAAATCCTATTTTAACAGTAGATAAGCTGCTGACAAATACCTACAAATCGACATTTCCTAAAATGAAATTATGGATATCTTCTCGAATAGGTAAAGCCAATGTTGAAAAACCTTTCAAGGTAGTAACATTATTAGGGTTCTCCAAAAAACAGTTT